>RAIA01000109.1:55000-57500 GCA_003664395.1 Leishmania lainsoni
GGCACGTCTAAGGCAGCGGAACGCACAACCACCACACTGCACCGCACGCATCGCCACCAGACGGTTCTAAGGCAGCGGAACGCACAACCACCACACTGCACCCACGCATCGCCACCAGACGGTTCTAAGGCAGCAGAACGCACAACCACCACACTGCACCGCACTGCATCGCCGCCAAGGCACGTCTAAGGCAGCGGAACGCACAACCACCACACTGCACCACACCGCATCGCCACCAGACGGTTCTAAGGCAGCAGAACGCACAACCACCACACTGCACCGCACTGCATCGCCGCCAAGGCACGTCTAAGGCAGCGGAACGCACAACCACCACACTGCACCGCACCGCATCGCCACCAAGGCACGTCTAAGGCAGCAGAACGCACAACCGCCACACTGCACCACACCGCATCGCCACCAGACGGTTCTAAGGCAGCAGAACGCACAACCACCACACTGCACCACACCGCATCGCCGCCAAGGCACGTCTAAGGCAGCGGAACGCACAACCACCACACTGCACCGCACCGCATCGCCGCCAAGGCACGTCTATGGCAGCAGAACGCACAACCACCACACTGCACCGCACTGCATCGCCACCAAGGCACGTCTATGGCAGCAGAACGCACAACCACCACACTGCACCGCACCGCATCGCCACCAAGACGGTTCTAAGGCAGCAGAACGCACAACCGCCACACTGCACCACACCGCATCGCCACCAGACGGTTCTAAGGCAGCAGAACGCACAACCACCACACTGCACCGCACTGCATCGCCACCAGACGGTTCTAAGGCAGCAGAACGCACAACCGCCACACTGCACCCACGCATCGCCCCACCCAGCACGCCCCCCCCTGCACCCACCGCATCGCCCCAAGGCACGTCTAGGCAGCAGAACGCACAACCACCACACTGCACCGCACCGCATCGCCACCAGACGGTTCTAAGGCAGCAGAACGCACAACCGCCACACTGCACCGCACTGCATCGCCACCAAGGCACGTCTATGGCAGCGGAACGCACAACCACCACACTGCACCGCACTGCATCGCCACCAGACGTTCTAAGGCAGCAGAACGCACAACCGCCACACTGCACCGCACTGCATCGCCACCAGACGGTTCTAAGGCAGCAGAACGCACAACCACCACACTGCACCGCACCACATCGCCGCCAAGGCACGTCTAAGGCAGCAGAACGCACAACCGCCACACTGCACCGCACTGCATCGCCACCAAGGCACGTCTATGGCAGCGGAACGCACAACCACCACACTGCACCGCACTGCATCGCCACCAGACGGTTCTAAGGCAGCAGAACGCACAACCGCCACACTGCACCGCACTGCATCGCCACCAGACGGTTCTAAGGCAGCAGAACGCACAACCACCACACTGCACCGCACCACATCGCCGCCAAGGCACGTCTAAGGCAGCAGAACGCACAACCGCCACACTGCACCGCACTGCATCGCCACCAAGGCACGTCTATGGCAGCAGAACGCACAACCACCACACTGCACCACACCGCATCGCCACCAAGGCACGTCTAAGGCAGCAGAACGCACAACCGCCACACTGCACCACACCGCATCGCCACCAGACGGTTCTAAGGCAGCGGAACGCACAACCGCCACACTGCACCACACCGCATCGCCGCCAAGGCACGTCTATGGCAGCAGAACGCACAACCACCACACTGCACCGCACTGCATCGCCACCAAGGCACGTCTATGGCAGCAGAACGCACAACCACCACACTGCACCGCACTGCATCGCCACCAAGGCACGTCTATGGCAGCAGAACGCACAACCGCCACACTGCACCGCACTGCATCGCCACCAGACGGTTCTAAGGCAGCAGAACGCACAACCGCCACACTGCACCGCACTGCATCGCCACCAAGGCACGTCTATGGCAGCAGAACGCACAACCACCACACTGCACCACACCGCATCGCCACCAGGCACGTCTATGGCAGCAGAACGCACAACCGCCACACTGCACCACACCGCATCGCCACCAAGACGGTCTAGGTAGCGGAACGCACAACCGCCACACTGCACCGCACTGCATCGCCGCCAAGGCACGTCTAAGGCAGCGGAACACTGTGGTGAGGGGTGGATGAAAGGGTGCAATACGGGGGGGATTCTTTTCCTCCTTGAGTGTTAAAAAAAAGGGCGCGGACCCGGCAACGAGCCGCGTGTGGTGTACGCAGCTGGTTGCCGGGTCCGGTGACGGGAGTGTGTATGCACTTCCGCCTTGGATGAGTTCATATATGAGGAGGCCACAGGGATGGTGCCAGCGGGTCTCTGCGCGGGATGCTCGCGACTGCTGTAGGCACGCGAGACACACACCGCCGTTCCGTGGGAAACGGGACAATGTACCAGCTCGAAGGCGTGCGTGAGGGAGTGCTTTGCAGAGATGGTTGTGCGGGCCCCCTTGCTCTATTGGATAGCGCCCTTCGGAAGGACAGCGCAGCACGCATATACACGTC
>RAIA01000109.1:67500-71843 GCA_003664395.1 Leishmania lainsoni
GCATCGCCGCCAGACGGTTCTAAGGCAGCGGAACGCACAACCACCACACTGCACCACACCGCATCGCCACCAGACGGTTCTAAGGCAGCAGAACGCACAACCACCACACTGCACCGCACTGCATCGCCGCCAAGGCACGTCTAAGGCAGCGGAACGCACAACCACCACACTGCACCGCACCGCATCGCCACCAAGACGGTTCTAAGGCAGCAGAACGCACAACCG
This sequence comes from Leishmania lainsoni, assembly GCA_003664395.1. NCBI lineage: Eukaryota > Euglenozoa > Kinetoplastea > Trypanosomatida > Trypanosomatidae > Leishmania > Leishmania lainsoni. The sequence goes on from RAIA01000109.1 coordinate 67,726, forward strand.
CCACACTGCACCACACCGCATCGCCGCCAAGGCACGTCTATGGCAGCGGAACGCACAACCACCACACTGCACCGCACCACATCGCCGCCAAGGCACGTCTAAGGCAGCAGAACGCACAACCACCACACTGCACCGCACCGCATCGCCACCAAGACGGTTCTAAGGCAGCAGAACGCACAACCGCCACACTGCACCACACCGCATCGCCACCAGACGGTTCTAAGGCAGCAGAACGCACAACCACCACACTGCACCGCACTGCATCGCCACCAGACGGTTCTAAGGCAGCGGAACGCACAACCGCCACACTGCACCACACCGCATCGCCACCAGACGGTTCTAAGGCAGCAGAACGCACAACCGCCACACTGCACCACACCGCATCGCCGCCAAGGCACGTCTAAGGCAGCGGAACGCACAACCACCACACTGCACCACACCGCATCGCCACCAGACGGTTCTAAGGCAGCAGAACGCACAACCACCACACTGCACCACACCGCATCGCCGCCAAGGCACGTCTAAGGCAGCGGAACGCACAACCACCACACTGCACCGCACCGCATCGCCGCCAGACGGTTCTAAGGCAGCGGAACGCACAACCACCACACTGCACCACACCGCATCGCCACCAGACGGTTCTAAGGCAGCAGAACGCACAACCACCACACTGCACCGCACTGCATCGCCGCCAAGGCACGTCTAAGGCAGCGGAACGCACAACCACCACACTGCACCGCACCGCATCGCCACCAAGACGGTTCTAAGGCAGCAGAACGCACAACCGCCACACTGCACCACACCGCATCGCCGCCAAGGCACGTCTATGGCAGCGGAACGCACAACCACCACACTGCACCGCACCACATCGCCGCCAAGGCACGTCTAAGGCAGCAGAACGCACAACCACCACACTGCACCACACCGCATCGCCACCAGACGGTTCTAAGGCAGCGGAACGCACAACCGCCACACTGCACCACACCGCATCGCCGCCAAGGCACGTCTATGGCAGCAGAACGCACAACCGCCACACTGCACCACACCGCATCGCCACCAAGACACGTCTAAGGCAGCAGAACGCACAACCACCACACTGCACCGCACTGCATCGCCGCCAAGGCACGTCTAAGGCAGCGGAACGCACAACCACCACACTGCACCGCACCGCATCGCCACCAAGGCACGTCTAAGGCAGCAGAACGCACAACCGCCACACTGCACCACACCGCATCGCCACCAGACGGTTCTAAGGCAGCAGAACGCACAACCACCACACTGCACCGCACTGCATCGCCACCAGACGGTTCTAAGGCAGCGGAACGCACAACCGCCACACTGCACCACACCGCATCGCCACCAGACGGTTCTAAGGCAGCAGAACGCACAACCGCCACACTGCACCACACCGCATCGCCGCCAAGGCACGTCTAAGGCAGCGGAACGCACAACCACCACACTGCACCACACCGCATCGCCACCAGACGGTTCTAAGGCAGCAGAACGCACAACCACCACACTGCACCACACCGCATCGCCGCCAAGGCACGTCTAAGGCAGCGGAACGCACAACCACCACACTGCACCGCACCGCATCGCCGCCAGACGGTTCTAAGGCAGCGGAACGCACAACCACCACACTGCACCACACCGCATCGCCACCAGACGGTTCTAAGGCAGCAGAACGCACAACCACCACACTGCACCGCACTGCATCGCCGCCAAGGCACGTCTAAGGCAGCGGAACGCACAACCACCACACTGCACCGCACCGCATCGCCACCAAGACGGTTCTAAGGCAGCAGAACGCACAACCGCCACACTGCACCACACCGCATCGCCGCCAAGGCACGTCTATGGCAGCGGAACGCACAACCACCACACTGCACCGCACCACATCGCCGCCAAGGCACGTCTAAGGCAGCAGAACGCACAACCACCACACTGCACCACACCGCATCGCCACCAGACGGTTCTAAGGCAGCGGAACGCACAACCGCCACACTGCACCACACCGCATCGCCGCCAAGGCACGTCTAAGGCAGCGGAACGCACAACCACCACACTGCACCACACCGCATCGCCACCAGACGGTTCTAAGGCAGCAGAACGCACAACCACCACACTGCACCGCACTGCATCGCCACCAGACGGTTCTAAGGCAGCGGAACGCACAACCGCCACACTGCACCACACCGCATCGCCACCAGACGGTTCTAAGGCAGCAGAACGCACAACCACCACACTGCACCGCACTGCATCGCCACCAGACGGTTCTAAGGCAGCGGAACGCACAACCGCCACACTGCACCACACCGCATCGCCGCCAAGGCACGTCTAAGGCAGCGGAACGCACAACCACCACACTGCACCACACCGCATCGCCACCAGACGGTTCTAAGGCAGCAGAACGCACAACCACCACACTGCACCACACCGCATCGCCGCCAAGGCACGTCTAAGGCAGCGGAACGCACAACCACCACACTGCACCGCACCGCATCGCCGCCAGACGGTTCTAAGGCAGCGGAACGCACAACCACCACACTGCACCACACCGCATCGCCACCAGACGGTTCTAGGCAGCAGAACGCACAACCACCACACTGCACCGCACTGCATCGCCGCCAAGGCACGTCTAAGGCAGCGGAACGCACAACCACCACACTGCACCGCACCGCATCGCCACCAGACGGTTCTAAGGCAGCGGAACGCACAACCGCCACACTGCACCACACCGCATCGCCGCCAAGCACGTCTATGGCAGCAGAACGCACAACCGCCACACTGCACACACCGCATCGCCAAGCACGTCTAAGCAGCGAACGCACCAACCACCACACTGCACCCACCATCGCGCAGCTCGCCAAACCACAAGAACTACGTCCAAGGCAGCAGAACGCACAACCACCACAACTGCACCACACCGCATCGCCACCAGACGGTTCTAAGGCAGCAGAACGCACAACACCACACTGCACCGCACTGCATGCCACAGACGGTTCTAAGGCAGCGGAACGCACAACCGCCACACTGCACCACACCGCATCGCCACCAGACGGTTCTAAGGCAGCAGAACGCACAACCGCCACACTGCACCACACCGCATCGCCGCCAAGGCACGTCTAAGGCAGCGAACGCCAACCACCACACTGCACCACACCGCATCGCCACCAGACGGTTCTAAGGCAGCAGAACGCACAACCACCACACTGCACCACACCGCATCGCCGCCAAGGCACGTCTAAGGCAGCGGAACGCACAACCACCACACTGCACCGCACCGCATCGCCGCCAGGCACGTCTAAGGCAGCAGAACGCACAACCACCACACTGCACCGCACCGCATCGCCACCAGACGGTTCTAAGGCAGCAGAACGCACAACCGCCACACTGCACCGCACCGCATCGCCGCCAAGGCACGTCTATGGCAGCAGAACGCACAACCACCACACTGCACCGCACCGCATCGCCACCAAGGCACGTCTATGGCAGCAGAACGCACAACCCCACACTGCACCGCACCGCATCGCCACCAAGACGGTTCTAAGGCAGCAGAACGCACAACCACCACACTGCACCACACCGCATCGCCACCAGCACGGTTCTAAGGCAGCAGAACGCACAACCACCACACTGCACCGCACCGCATCGCCACCAAGGCACGTCTAAGGCAGCAGAACGCACAACCACCACACTGCACCACACCGCATCGCCACCAAGGCACGTCTAAGGCAGCAGAACGCACAACCGCCACACTGCACCACACCGCATCGCCACCAACACGTTCTAAGGCAGCGGAACGCACAACCGCCACACTGCACCGCACCGCATCGCCACCAAGGCACGTCTAAGGCAGCAGAACGCACAACCGCCACACTGCACCGCACTGCATCGCCACCAAGGCACGTCTAAGGCAGCGGAACGCACAACCACCACACTGCACCGCACCGCATCGCCACCAGACGGTTCTAAGGCAGCAGAACGCACAACCGCCACACTGCACCGCACCGCATCGCCACCAGACGGTTCTAAGGCAGCAGAACGCACAACCACCACACTGCACCACACCGCATCGCCGCCAAGGCACGTCTAAGGCAGCAGAACGCACAACCGCC
>RAIA01000107.1:10000-225000 GCA_003664395.1 Leishmania lainsoni
AAGGCAGCAGAACGCACAACCACCACACTGCACCACACCGCATCGCCGCCAAGGCACGTCTAAGGCAGCGGAACGCACAACCACCACACTGCACCGCACCGCATCGCCGCCAGACGGTTCTAAGGCAGCGGAACGCACAACCACCACACTGCACCACACCGCATCGCCACCAGACGGTTCTAAGGCAGCAGAACGCACAACCACCACACTGCACCGCACTGCATCGCCGCCAAGGCACGTCTAAGGCAGCGGAACGCACAACCACCACACTGCACCGCACCGCATCGCCACCAAGACGGTTCTAAGGCAGCAGAACGCACAACCGCCACACTGCACCACACCGCATCGCCACCAGACGGTTCTAAGGCAGCAGAACGCACAACCACCACACTGCACCGCACCGCATCGCCACCAAGACGGTCTAAGGCAGCAGAACGCACAACCACCACACTGCACCACACCGCATCGCCACCAGACGGTTCTAAGGCAGCGGAACGCACAACCGCCACACTGCACCACACCGCATCGCCGCCAAGGCACGTCTAAGGCAGCGGAACGCACAACCACCACACTGCACCACACCGCATCGCCACCAGACGGTTCTAAGGCAGCAGAACGCACAACCACCACACTGCACCGCACTGCATCGCCACCAGACGGTTCTAAGGCAGCGGAACGCACAACCGCCACACTGCACCACACCGCATCGCCACCAGACGGTTCTAAGGCAGCAGAACGCACAACCACCACACTGCACCGCACTGCATCGCCACCAGACGGTTCTAAGGCAGCGGAACGCACAACCGCCACACTGCACCACACCGCATCGCCGCCAAGGCACGTCTAAGGCAGCGGAACGCACAACCACCACACTGCACCACACCGCATCGCCACCAGACGGTTCTAAGGCAGCAGAACGCACAACCACCACACTGCACCACACCGCATCGCCGCCAAGGCACGTCTAAGGCAGCGGAACGCACAACCACCACACTGCACCGCACCGCATCGCCGCCAGACGGTTCTAAGGCAGCGGAACGCACAACCACCACACTGCACCACACCGCATCGCCACCAGACGGTTCTAAGGCAGCAGAACGCACAACCACCACACTGCACCGCACTGCATCGCCGCCAAGGCACGTCTAAGGCAGCGGAACGCACAACCACCACACTGCACCGCACCGCATCGCCACCAGACGGTTCTAAGGCAGCGGAACGCACAACCGCCACACTGCACCACACCGCATCGCCGCCAAGGCACGTCTATGGCAGCAGAACGCACAACCGCCACACTGCACCACACCGCATCGCCACCAAGACACGTCTAAGGCAGCAGAACGCACAACCACCACACTGCACCACACCGCATCGCCACCAGACGGTTCTAAGGCAGCAGAACGCACAACCACCACACTGCACCGCACTGCATCGCCACCAGACGGTTCTAAGGCAGCGGAACGCACAACCGCCACACTGCACCACACCGCATCGCCACCAGACGGTTCTAAGGCAGCAGAACGCACAACCACCACACTGCACCGCACTGCATCGCCACCAGACGGTTCTAAGGCAGCGGAACGCACAACCGCCACACTGCACCACACCGCATCGCCACCAGACGGTTCTAAGGCAGCAGAACGCACAACCGCCACACTGCACCACACCGCATCGCCGCCAAGGCACGTCTAAGGCAGCGGAACGCACAACCACCACACTGCACCACACCGCATCGCCACCAGACGGTTCTAAGGCAGCAGAACGCACAACCACCACACTGCACCACACCGCATCGCCGCCAAGGCACGTCTAAGGCAGCGGAACGCACAACCACCACACTGCACCGCACCGCATCGCCGCCAGACGGTTCTAAGGCAGCGGAACGCACAACCACCACACTGCACCACACCGCATCGCCACCAGACGGTTCTAAGGCAGCAGAACGCACAACCACCACACTGCACCGCACTGCATCGCCGCCAAGGCACGTCTAAGGCAGCGGAACGCACAACCACCACACTGCACCGCACCGCATCGCCACCAAGACGGTTCTAAGGCAGCGGAACGCACAACCGCCACACTGCACCACACCGCATCGCCGCCAAGGCACGTCTATGGCAGCGGAACGCACAACCACCACACTGCACCGCACCACATCGCCGCCAAGGCACGTCTAAGGCAGCAGAACGCACAACCACCACACTGCACCACACCGCATCGCCACCAGACGGTTCTAAGGCAGCGGAACGCACAACCGCCACACTGCACCACACCGCATCGCCGCCAAGGCACGTCTATGGCAGCAGAACGCACAACCGCCACACTGCACCACACCGCATCGCCACCAAGACACGTCTAAGGCAGCAGAACGCACAACCACCACACTGCACCGCACTGCATCGCCGCCAAGGCACGTCTAAGGCAGCGGAACGCACAACCACCACACTGCACCGCACCGCATCGCCACCAAGGCACGTCTAAGGCAGCAGAACGCACAACCGCCACACTGCACCACACCGCATCGCCACCAGACGGTTCTAAGGCAGCAGAACGCACAACCACCACACTGCACCGCACTGCATCGCCACCAGACGGTTCTAAGGCAGCGGAACGCACAACCACCACACTGCACCACACCGCATCGCCACCAGACGGTTCTAAGGCAGCAGAACGCACAACCGCCACACTGCACCACACCGCATCGCCGCCAAGGCACGTCTATGGCAGCGGAACGCACAACCACCACACTGCACCGCACCACATCGCCGCCAAGGCACGTCTAAGGCAGCAGAACGCACAACCACCACACTGCACCACACCGCATCGCCACCAGACGGTTCTAAGGCAGCGGAACGCACAACCGCCACACTGCACCACACCGCATCGCCGCCAGACGGTTCTAAGGCAGCGGAACGCACAACCGCCACACTGCACCACACCGCATCGCCGCCAAGGCACGTCTAAGGCAGCGGAACGCACAACCACCACACTGCACCACACCGCATCGCCACCAGACGGTTCTAAGGCAGCAGAACGCACAACCACCACACTGCACCGCACTGCATCGCCACCAGACGGTTCTAAGGCAGCGGAACGCACAACCGCCACACTGCACCACACCGCATCGCCACCAGACGGTTCTAAGGCAGCAGAACGCACAACCACCACACTGCACCGCACTGCATCGCCACCAGACGGTTCTAAGGCAGCGGAACGCACAACCGCCACACTGCACCACACCGCATCGCCGCCAAGGCACGTCTAAGGCAGCGGAACGCACAACCACCACACTGCACCGCACCGCATCGCCACCAAGACGTCTAAGGCAGCAGAACGCACAACCGCCACACTGCACCACACCGCATCGCCCCAAGCACGTTCTAAGGCAGCGGAACGCACAACCACCACACTGCACCGCACCGCATCGCCACCAAGGCACGGTCTAAGGCAGCAGAACGCACAACCACCACACTGCACCGCACCGCATCGCCGCCAAGGCACGTCTAAGCAGCGAACGCACAACCCCACACTGCACCACACCGCATCGCCACCAGACGGTTCTAAGGCAGCAGAACGCACAACCACCACACTGCACCGCACTGCATCGCCACCAGACGTTTAAGGCAGCGGAACGCACAACCGCCACACTGCACCACACCGCATCGCCACCAGACGGTTCTAAGGCAGCGGAACGCACAACCGCCACACTGCACCACACCGCATCGCCGCCAAGGCACGTCTATGGCAGCAGAACGCACAACCACCACACTGCACCACACCGCATCGCCCCAGACGTCTAAGGCAGCAGAACGCACAACCACCACACTGCACCGCACTGCATCGCCACCAGACGGTTCTAAGGCAGCGGAACGCACAACCGCCACACTGCACCACACCGCATCGCCACCAGACGGTTCTAAGGCAGCAGAAGCACAACCACCACACTGCACCGCACTGCATCGCCACCAGACGGTTCTAAGGCAGCGGAACGCACAACCGCCACACTGCACCACACCGCATCGCCACCAGACGTCTAAGGCAGCGGAACGCACAACCGCCACACTGCACCACACCGCATCGCCGCCAAGGCACGTCTATGGCAGCAGAACGCACAACCACCACACTGCACCACACCGCATCGCCACCAGACGGTTCTAAGGCAGCAGAACGCACAACCACCACACTGCACCGCACTGCATCGCCGCCAAGGCACGTCTAAGGCAGCGGAACGCACAACCACCACACTGCACCGCACTGCATCGCCACCAGGCACGTCTATGGCAGCGGAACACTGTGGTGAGGGGTGGATGAAAGGGTGCAATACGGGGGGGTTCTTTTTCCTCCTTGAGTGTTTAAAAAAAGGGCGCGGACCCGGCAACGAGCCGCGTGTGTGTACGCAGCTGGTTCCGGGTCCGGTGACGGGAGTGTGTATGCACTTCCGCCTGGGATGAGATGAGTTCATATATGAGGAGGCCACAAGGGATGGTGCCAGCGGGTCTCTGCGCGGGATGCTCGCGACTGCTGTAGGCACGCGAGACACACACCGCCATTCCGTGGGAAACGGGACAATGTACCAGCACGAAGGCGTGCGTGAGGGAGTGCTTTGCAGAGATGGTTGTGCGGGCCCCCTTGGTCTATTGCACAGCGACCTTCGGAAGGACAGTATCAAAGATATTTCTCATGGGGTGTATCGCGGTGGCGAATTTTGCGCTATTGTTGAACTCTCCCCACTTTTCTTTGTAGCATGTGAATACTGCTCTGTAGATGGGTGAAGCTCTTGTGAGTGAAAAGAGGTGTGCTTTTTTTTTTTTTTTCGGGATTTACTTGTGCATGGGCTTTCGTGTTGCCGTGGCTGGATGATGTGTGGGAATTGGAGAAATTGGGTTGACTCATTTCGGATAGCGGAATGTAGGAAATGAACATTCAACACTATCGTGGAACTTTATTGTGCGTAGTGAATTTCTTTGAAGTAGGAATTATATGCAGCGGAGGAAGGGAAGTTGGGGATTGTGCGTTGCTCTTGGTGGAGTTTTATAGGGATTTCACAGCAGACAGAAACCACACCTACATGTCGCCGTGCCAAGGGCACTGGTGCAGGATAGTATTCACCATCTTGTGGCCGCCACAGTTGTAGATGGCGAAGATCCCGTGCAGTTCAACAGGTCAATATGGTGCAGCTTGCATATTGTGTGCTGTTAAACCAAAAGGCGGCCATCACCTCAGCGACGAGAGGGACGGTTGTACTTGTCAGGGAAAATGGAATGTTGTGGGGACGCGCGGCGGGACAAGCCCGCCAGGCGCCGCGCCTAAGCGCCAGGAGAACCGCAACCAAAGTCCCCCCATTGCAAAAGACGCGGCGCTGCCGCGGGTGTTGTTTATTTGGGGGGTGGGCCTGCGTTGTTTTTATTCGGCCATCTCCTCGCGGGGTTCGCTGCGCGCGGCCCAAAGCGGCGCCGAAAAGCACCCCCCCCCGTCACGCCGGGAATTGCCGAACAGAACCCCGCCAGGCCACCGCAATGTCACTTGTTTTTCTAACTTTTGGCGGCGCTTTTAATCCGAAATCGGTTGTCGGTTGTGGGTTTCACCGCTTTGTTGGGATTATGTTTTCTCGGGGGGCTTTTCTCTTCAAAACCCCTGGGTTCCCTGGGGCTTTGGCGCCGCCGGCGTTTTCGTGGTGGAGAGGAATGTCTGCCTATGAACCAATAGCGCGCTTTGCTTCTGTTTTGCTCTTTCTGATTTCCTGCGGCCGGCCCTATGCCTTGTGTTCGCCATTTTCCCGAAAGACCGAGCCTGGCGCTGCGGTGGCCCGCGGGCTCACCGCACCCCAAAGGGTGTGGGGACGCCTGCGCGGGTGGAAGTGGTTTTTTGTGGCGCCGGCATTCGCGGGGGCCAGATGGCTTTCAACGCCCGAAGGCCGCTTTCTACAATTCCAAGGCGCGGGCGTGTTTCCCGAATTCCTCGCGGCTTGCGGGTTTTTCCCGGCACAATCCCCTGCTGGCGACGCGCCGCACAAAGCCGCTGCTGGGTTCCGTGATGGGCTGCGCCGGGGAAAACCACCGGCGCGGCCCCCCTTGGCCAAGAAAATACGTTCGGGGCAGGGGCATTCCCCGCGGCGAATTCGTGAGGACCCCGCCTCCTCCCGGGGGGCCAGGGGCCTCGAGCCAGTAGGCAAGGCGGGGGCGGCGGAGGATCGGCCACCACACGAGCGGATGCGATGCGCGCCACCGCTTTCAGCCTGATATTCTATTCGCTAACCAGCACCCTTTTAAGGAAGAAGTGAAGCCCAATGATGCAGAGCGGATTGATTTTAGGCGAGGCATAGAGCCCTCCGGAAGCCGCCCCTACCAGAGCCGTGTTTGCAACCTCGCTGAAGGGATCGCTGCGTGCGCGCATGCAAAGTAGGGGGCGAATCCGCCATCCGTTGCTCACGAAGAATGGTGTGCAGGAGCAGATTTCCCTCAATATCAGAGGTTCGGTGCAAAGGACCTGCACAAAGAGAAGGAAAAAGGGATCGACTTTCGGCCACATGAAGAAGCAACAGCTCTTCTCCCGGCATGGTTTCCGCGATGGCAGGAACGATCTTCCGAAGACCTCTGCGGGTGGCGATTCTCTCCGCCCCACGGCGGTTGGCTAAGGGGTCGCGGTCCCCGTTGATAGATCGCTTGGCGGTCGTGCTAAAAGGGTTTCATGGCAAGATAGCGGCAGTGACTGAAGAGAGCCCGTTGGTGCCAGCACCGCTGTCCGAAAGTATGGCGCAGGGTGACTTGGGGGCGCCCATGGATGCCACAGGCTTTGTAATAACAAGGTTTCCCCCAGTCACAAACTGTAAATAATCCAAAGGCCAACCGATTCCAATAGACACGCCGCACACAAACGCACAGCGCCCGTTTGCGCAGTGGGGGGCGTGGGCGCTTGCCAGGGTCCATTCGCAACCAGCTGCCCGGCAACAACGCCGCCCATCCACACCCGCCCGCTGGTGAGAAACGGGGCGTTTGCGGCAGGGGGAAAGGGCTGGCGGTTGGAAAACCGGGCTTCGACGAACCCGGAAAGCTTGCGGCGCGTGGGCCGTCCTCGAAACACTTGATTTGAAGAGGAAAAGGGCCAGGTTCCAACGGCACCGGTTCCTCAACACGGGTTGTGAGGGGGCCTGTGGCAAGCCAGCGAAAACAGACGCGCCCGCCGAGCAGCTTTGATTTGGCTGCGCCCCGCGTTTCCCCCATCCAGCGACCTGGGCCGCCACGGGCAGGGAGAAACCGCCTCATATCGTTCGGTGAGGGTGAAAACCGGTGGTTTTCAACACGACACAGCTGCACCCCCTGCGGTCCTGCTTGCTTTTGCCAATGCGTCGAATTGGCGTTATATTTGGCCCGGGTTCCCGGTTGAAAACCAAGAAGTTTAGGATTCTTGTTTCCACCGAACAGTGAAATAAGGACCCCGTTCCCCCGAATCAGGGTTGGTCGAACACCTTGTCTTCGTCCGTGTGGCTCGGGTGTGTGTGAAACAGGGCCTCCCCCTTTTGCTGATATATCCGCATGCCGCTGTCTTTTGGCTCCGCTGCCACTTTTCCCGGGACCGTGTCGCAGATCCCTACGCCTGAATCCCACCCACGACATGGGATGGTAATGGTCAGGACGTCTTCGTACTTGCCGAACCGGGCGTCAGGAAATCAGGCTACCAATAACTCTGGGAGAGGGGCGGTTTTCAGGGAAAACGGTTGTGGTACAAGAACGGTGGCTTGGGGCCACCGGCTTTTAGGGCGTGCTGTTTGCTTAATCCGTTTCCGTGCCTCGCTTGCGCATAAAACGGTGCGCAAGGAAACTTCGGAGTCAATGCTTCAAGCAGGTGCCGGGGAAACCCTGTTGTCTCTTCGCGAGCGTCGGGGATCCACACTGTCGATGGCTTCGCTAAAATCCACCACGATTATTGACGTCTGCATTGCTCAGTGGGTTGCCTGCTGCTCCAAACCCGGGGCGCTTGCCGATCGTCATGTGGTAATGGACATTTCTATGCATCCCGACCGTGATCGTGATCCTGGGGTGCGCCATTTTATTGGCGTAGCCACACCCATGCGCGTATCGGCACAGATGGTGCTTCCGCGCGGGCGGTAAGCGCTCGAATGCCATATGCCGTATAGGTTTGGGGACGCAAGAGGTGGGACTAGTTGGTCCGTGCGACGGGGTTGTTCTGGTGGCTTCCCGGGTTTTGGTGGCGGTACAACGTGCGCGTTCGTCCGCTGTTGGGGAACAAGATGGGTAATCCACATCCAGTTAACGGGGGCTAAAATGTGCGCTTTGGTCTTGCGGGGGGTGCGGTGCCCCGTTGGGGATGCCATCCAGCCCTGCTGCCGGGCTGTCTTTGAGTTCTTCGCCTGGTAAAAGGCTTTTCATTCCCTCTTGCCTATTTGTCCCCATCCAATTTGCTGTCACATAATGCCCCGGGGGGAAAGAAAGAAAAGAGCAGGCGCGTGTGCTTGGTGTGTCTTCCAAGTGAAAGGAGGGGGGGGTCCTTTTGTGCGCTATTCCGGGCGGAAAAAGGAGGGGCAATAATCAGGTATGGGGTGCGTGTGCCCCTGGGGGCGAGGAAAGGAAATGACCAAGCGAAATCATGGCTCTGCAAGGGGAAAATGATAGGCAGCGGTGATGAAAATATGGAAGGGGTGGGGGGTTTGTGCGTCGGTAAGTCGTGGTTATCGCGAGTAATCGGTGCTCGCAACGGGCGGTGTGTGCGGGAAAACTTTTGGGGTGGGCGGCGCCTGGCGGGCGGGGGTAAGTTGATGTGGGGGGGCCATTTTCAGCGCCCTCCACGAAGCGGGGAAGCCGGGGTCGGCATCTGATGCCCGCCGGCTCAAGATGTCCTTGGTGGCTTGCTTGGTGACATGATTTCTCTCGTGTCCATGCAATTGGCATGCACTTAAGGTGTTGTTGTCCGGGTTGGCGCGGTACGCATCTTGTGCGTTTGCGGCTTGCAGGTCGGCGGTGTTCATCTCGGCGGGCCACCGCATAACCCCACGAGTTCGACAGTCATTAGGGAAACTGCGCTTGACAGCGCGCTGTGGGGCAGGGCTGGGCGATGCTTTGTGCTCGTCCGGGGTGGCTCTTCCCAACAGTCACGCGGCTTTTGGTGCTTCACCGAAATGGCCCCGGTTTGCCCCTTTCTGGCTGTAAAACACCCTCGGAAATGTGGGGGTTGGCGGGGATAGCAGGGTTCCGCAAACGAGGGTATAGGGTTGCGGTGGGGGAATTGTGCTTGCTATCCGCTGCGCGGTTGGTGGGCTGGCTCTACTCCCCGGCGTCCCTGAGCCACGCCAAGTCAGGCGCGCTTGCTGTTCCGCCCTGGGAATGTGAAGGCGCGTCCGGCAAGTTCTTCAGCATGAAGCCCGCATCGCCAAACAGCGCCACAAACTAGTCAGCAGTGCCTGGCTATTCTTCGGGGCGAAACTGGGATGGGGGGTTTGGATTCCCACAGGGCGGTGGGGAAAAGCCTCCCGTGGTGCCCGCGAAGCGGTGGGTGGCGGGGGGCCACCCGGGGATGGTCCCTTCGGCGGGGGGTCTCCGCCCGGCGGCTTCCACGGGACCCTTCGGAGTTGCGCGTCCTCTTTCTAATGTGCAAATATTTCCGTGCCGCTGCCCCGGTTTTGCGGGCGCTGAAGAATGCTTTGTGGTCGGGCGCCTTCCAGGTTTTTTTTTTTTGGACTTGGCGAGACCTTCGCCAATTGAAGGGGGCGGGGGTCTGCCCCAGCCGGGGGGGGGCGGGTTGTTTGGCCTTGCCCGGGTCGTCCGCGCTCCCTTTTGCGATTATGAGGGGTCCGGGGTTTTGTTCGGCCCCGCTGCCCCGGTGCGGCGGCATTCACGATTGGCGGGCCGCGGCCGGCCGCAAACCCCGCGCCGGGGGGCGGTTCCAAACCGGGGAGATCCGGCTGTGTTGGCGTCGGGGCTGTTGCTCCCCCGGGGGGGGGTGCTGGTCCCCAGCGCCGCAAGGGGTGGTCTGCGCCAAATAGGGTGTCTTCGTTTTCGTGGTGGGGACTGTTTTCGAGGGTTTCCGTTTGGTTTTCTGTCCGGTGAGGGGGTCGCGGGATCTTGGCTTTTCGGTTCTTGCCGTCACCCTTTGGCCCGGCGCAGTGGGCTTTTTGGCGGCGGCTGTGGTTTGATCCGCGCTCCGGGTGGGGGCTGTCCGGCGGGTTTTCTCCACAGTGGTGCCGCGCTAGCCGGGGGGGGCTTGGGGGCGCAGGGTTTTGGAATTTGGGCTGGCAGTGGGTCGCTCAGTTCATCGTCGCTTTTTCCTTTTCAGGGAAACGCAGAAAGGCAGGTCCACGCAACTGCGGATTTCCCGATGAACTGTGGCAGGGGGATCCGCTGCGGTGGTGACGGCGTGGAAACAACAGGCGTGTGTTTCTGCTCCCGAGCCTGCATGCAGCCGCATTGTGGAGTGACAACCCTCGGTCAAAGTTGCTCGGTTCTTTCACTTTTGCGAAGGTGGTGTACCCGATGCTTTCTTTGTGTGACATACAGAGACGAGGGTGAAATATTGAAAACACTGATTCCGAAGCAAGACAAACGCGACCTGCACATCTTTTTTTTTTACCTACACAGCAAGAGTGTGTAGAGGAATAACTGTTCTGGACACTGAACCCGTTTATCATCAAAGCGTAATCGGGGGTCGTGGGCGCAGTTTGCGGTGGCCGATTGAATAGCCTCGGATTATGAGTCAAGGCTTGAAAACCTCTGAACTTTTCTCTGGCATCACCTCTTACAACACTCTGAAAGCAGTCGAACACGCTGGAGTTGCCTGGGCGTCAGAGAACCATGGAGGCTGACTTGCTGTTGAGTCTTAGCAGCTTCTGTCGTATCTCTATGCAGGCTCGGCCCGTTTTCTCTACCGTGTCAAGAACATTTGTTGATGATATCGGAACCTTCGTCAAGCACTTGCAACTCAGCAGGAATGAGTGTACTATGACGGTGCTCACTTTTTTAAAGCTTGTGTCTCATGCTTCTGCGGAGGCGGAAACGAGACGAGAACAGCTCATTAGCATCTGGCTACTGTGTAACATGCTATTGGAGAGGATAGCAGACATTAGCAAGTTGTACTGGCAGTGCGAACGCACGAGAAGGACTTTACGACTATCAATGCCAGTAAGCACTTTTGGTGTTGGTGAGCGTGACAGAAGCGTACTCGGCTTTCCTAGCCTTGCCGCAGAAGGTGCTAAACAGCGCGATCAGGAGTTGGCTCCAGCGAGTTTCTTGAATTCTGCAAAGGCTTTCCACAAAGAGATTCGAGTACATGGCACCGCCAGTGCTTGCTGTGCTAGTGTTCAGCCTGAACACGATATGCAAAGGCCTGTGCTCGAATTTTTTCTACCCGATTGTAAAGAAAGCAAAGATATTGTTATTTTCTGCACTCAAATGATCAAAAGGCGCAAGTCCTTTCGATCATGCTGCGTCAGGCGATTAGATGATTGTTGTCACGCAAAGGATTTGGTGGCCTGCTTGACAGAATCAGATGCTGATGTTGTTTTTGTACAGCAGTCTATTAGTAAACAACTGAAAGAGACTTTTATAAGCCAGAACGTCTTGTTTGTTGATCGACTCGGACGCCAGACTGTAGACGCATCGGAGAAAACGCTTCGGTGGACAGTATTCGAGAACTTCAGCGACTGGTTTTTCTGCATAAGGACAGATTTCAGTCGAAGGTTGTGGAGGTGCTGGGCGACCACCACGCAGCATCAGTTTGGTTTAACCCTTAAGCTGCGTATACGACACCGCCCCGAGACCTCTAGAGAGAGTACAAGTTCAATACCACGCGCTTCGTGTAATGCTGCGAAGAAATCGGTGTTGCGCAAACTAGATGAGGTGGTTTTCAAAATCAAGAGTTTTGGGACCGGAGGTGATATTGAGTCATTTCTGGTCCGCAACAGTTTTCTCGCAGCCCTGCTGTGTAAGTATGCAGATGGCGGGCGAAGTGGTGGAGAGGAAAATGCAGTGTTTGTGGTCAGCTACAAAACTGTTTTGCGTACTCTTGACTCAATATGTCAGCTGTGTCGTCTTCTTATGTAGCATTAAAAGCAGCAATTCACACTATAAATACACTGTGTTAATTCTGGCTATGAGTGAGTGTGATCCAACTCTCAGTCAGAGTGCTGGTATCACAAGGGTACTCTCGACCACAGAGCCTTGCAACGGAGACTTACATCTGGTCCTCAACTCGCGATCGCTTCTCTCCCAATTTTGCTTGCCCTGCAGCATTATCCTACTCCCACAGCCGCCGCCTATATTGTCAGTGGAGTCGGTTCTGAGTGCCAAAACATTGCTGCACTTTACAGCCCTCGTGTATTGTGTCACAACTGGTAGCAATCCGTACCATAGTCATGAGCCAAGGCACTGAGGATTGGGGAGACATGGTTCTCCCGGGTGTTTACATGATTCAGCGGTCTGCAGGTGCTGGAATGACAATCGGAACTTTACAACCAGATAAAACGGTGAATTTGGAGCTTGTTCACCTCCAGATCGATGAGACAAAAAAGTACGTTGAGCTACTCGAAAAGAGCAACAAAGACATTGCTACGTATTTAAAAGAGCAGCGAGAGAGCCGTTCCACAGAGGAGGGTGGTGGTGGTGGTACTGGCTCGATGATTGCGCTCTGTGGAGATATGGAGGAAGAGGACAACGATTCAGTTTTTCGTGAGGCATTAGAGGAAAACGAACTGGTCATTGCGAGAAAAAAGAGGGAGCTGGAACAGCTGCGTGCGCTCATCGGCGGGCAGCGCTGCGGCTGCTCGTGCACTCACACTCAGCACCATGATCCTCAGTCGATTACAGCTCCAAGCAGTGAAACAAGAATTTCTCTGTGATTGTCGTTCATTTTGACCTCGAGTGTCTGCTACCATTTTTGATTAAATTGTGAGTTACTTCTCTGCCACATCTCTACCACCAGGCGAGGAATACACATACGATTTTTTGGTATTGTATGGGTACACGTGTTTGCAACTAGAAACGAGAGAGACTCTTACTGTATTTTTGATTGCTCTTGTTGGAGGCGTATTTTTGTCAATGCGTCTTTACAAAATGTCACCTTTTCACACAATTTGCCTAATGCCCGCTTGCTTATCAACATCTGAAGACGTCTCTCACATTCCTGCTAACCACATTTCTTCTACACATCAATATAATTTAGCACCAAAAACAGAAAAGTATCAACAAACACTCTGCTGTGCACCCTTATCTCAATGCCACCGAAGAAGCAAGAGAAGGTGGAGTCCAAAACTGTGTTGCTTGGACGTCCTGGCAGCAATCTCAAGGTTGGTATCGTTGGTCTTCCCAACGTGGGCAAGTCAACGTTCTTCAATGTCCTTTCCAAGAAGGGTGTTCCGGCAGAGAATCGTCCATTCTGCACGATAGATCCCAACACCGCCGATATCAACATTCCAGATGACCGTTTCGATAAACTGGTGCGTATTCACAAACCGGCGTCCATCGTGCCTGCACAAGTACACATCTGTGATATTGCTGGTCTTGTGCGCGGTGCGAGCAATGGCGAGGGCCTTGGTAACAACTTTTTGTCTCACATCAGCTCGTGCGATGGCATCATCCACATGGTGCGCGTCTTTGAGGAGATGGAAATTACGCACGTGGAGGGCGACTTAGACCCCATTCGCGATCTTGAGATCATCTTCTCCGAGCTTGTCATGAAAGATTTGCAGTGCGTCAATGCTCTGATCGATAAATTGACACCTATTGTCAACCGTGGTCTCGATAAGTCGAAGAAGAGTGATCTTGAGACACTGCACAAGGTAAAGGGGGTGTTGGAGGAGGGCAAGCAGGTGCGTTGTTGCCAGTGGAACGGCAAGGAGATCGACTTCCTTAACACAGTTCAGCTTTTGACCGCGAAGCCGGCCATGTTCTTGGTGAACATGTCTGAGAATGATTATGTACGCCAGCGCAACAAATGGCTGAAGAAGCTCAAAGACTGGATCGACGAGCACACTGGTGAGCCCATGATCCCGTTTTCGGCGGAGCTGGAGACGACCTTTGTCGCTATGTCTCCAGAAGAGGTGGATAGGTACTGTGCAGAGAAGACGACCAGGTCACAGATCCACAAGATCGTCAACACGGCGTACAGCATCATCAACCTTATTCACTACTTCACTGCTGGCGCTGATGAGGTGAAGTGTTGGACTATCCAGCGTGGAACCAAGGCACCACAGGCAGCTGGCAGGATTCACACTGACATGGAGAAGGGTTTCATATGCGCGGAGGTGATCGAATGGGCTGACTTTGACCGGCTGGAGAATGAGGCTGCTTGCCGTGACGAGGGCAAGCAGCATCAGCAAGGGCGGAACTACGAGGTTCAGGACGGTGACATAATTTTCTTCAAGTTCAACGCGGCGAAGGGAGGAAAGAAGTGAGTTGCACATCCCGTTTTCCCCTTGTCTTCTCCCCTTTTTTCTCTTACCTGTAACGGAAGCAAATCGTAATTAAGTGAATGTGGTGCGGCCTGGCCGAGATACGCTATCTTTACGCCTTTTCGAAAGGTAAGCCAGACCTTTTAGTGGTTCCAGCGGAGAAAATGAGTGCGAAAAAACCTGAAAGCACAAAGAAGACTCATTTGCGGGTGTAGCTGAATCTCAAACGCTGTGCTGTGGTGTGTGTGCGCCTCCACGTTGCGTACAGACGTCTATGATCATATGCTAGTTGCACGTAGTCGATGGCCCTCGCGATGCTTGTGATGTTCACGAAGAAGTTGGTCTTTAACACACGAGACCTCCAGCTCTACTCTCGTCCTTTTTCTGCTTTCTGCACTAATGTGTGCTTGGTTCTTCTCATTTTCCCGAAGCTGATTTGTCGCTGCTGCAAACGTACACAATTAGCAGCCAGTTCTGACAGGGCCAGAGCCACACGTTGCGCTCTGCGCCTAGGCTGCCTAGGATCACAACTGTTTTTCTTCTCACCCTTCAGCCCTTGGCCCGCGAGAAAAGAAAAACGCATGCCTCTAAAAGGGTTGAGTGCCCTCAAGGGCAACACACAAGTTATCCTCATCTCTCCTGTGTGTGACAAATACTCGATCTTGATGGAGGATGACAAAATACGCGCCGGTGCGAGTAGCATGCAGGGGTGGCGAAGCACGATGGAGGACGCCCACGCTGTCTACCTCTCACTTCCCAACATGCCAGGAAACATTCGTGATGAGGACTGCGCAATCGCCGCCGTGTTTGATGGCCATTGCGGTAGCAAATTTGCTCAGTCGTGCGCTGCAAACATCCGCGACTGGCTGACGTCAACCGATGCGTTCAAGAAGGGGCACTTTGAGAAGGCGCTGACGGACGCCTACTGCACAGGCGACGTTACTCTTCACAAGGCCATGCCAAACGAGCTGAGCGGCTGCACAGGCAACTGTGTTTTGATCATTCAAAATCATTTGTACTGTGCCAACACCGGCGATTCACGGGCGGTGTTGTGCCGCAATGGTAAGGCCATAGCGCTCAGCGCGGACCACAAGCCCACAAACCCTGCAGAGCGAGAGCGCATTATGAAGGCAGGTGGATTTGTGCATGCTGGGCGAGTTAACGGTATCCTGTCTCTCAGCCGTGCCTTTGGTGACTATGCGTTCAAAGACATGAGTCTCAAGCCAGAGCAGATGGCCATCACAGTGACCCCAGACGTATTCCATACCGAGCTGACTCCGAACGATGAGTTTGTGATCGTTGCATGCGATGGCATATGGGACATGATGACAAATGAGAAGGCGGTTGAGTTTGTGCGCAACGAAGTTGCCGACCATGGCGACGTATCTTTAGCGTGTGAGCGGGTGATGAACGCATGTCTTGCATCCACGCCCACTACCTACGGAACTGATAACATGACTATAGTCATTCTTCAGTTCAAGAGCCTATTTTTGAAGAAGGTGGAGAGTAAGTTCTCTACAGAGTGATCTGCAAGAGAAGGCAATTGCACACCATGTGGCAGGCATAAGCAAGATAGAATCCAAAACAAAGGGGATGTCGAAAGGCAGGACTGGTACAGTTCATTATGTATAGTTCAGCACTATCGAAAGTGCGCGGTAGAGACTGCGCTGTTCTCCTTTTCTTTCCCTTGCTCCCCCTTTTCTGTCCATTTTGTTTTGGCTGTGTTGTTCTCTTTTGGCAGCGTATGTTGCTGCACCGCACGCTCCTTCTTCCTCATGACTTTCTTGCTTATTCACCCTTGAAAGAAAGAGCCCCGTTATCTCCCATCAAACTCACCTCTCGCATGTGTCTTGTGTACGCTTTTTCCTGGTACTGCTTCCCCCTTTCGTGGATACCGTGGAATCACAGAGTAGGGCAGTCTTCGGGAGGACTTGCAAGAAGCCGCTCCTGAGGCGCTGTCGGATTCATGAAGGGTAGGCTGTTGCTCGTGGTCTCAGCTGTTTCGCCCAAAGTGGCAAAGCGGGGCCCTCGCATGTAAGGGCGGAAAAACCACCCGCTTTATCACGAAGCCCGTCTATCCTCCGCCACCTATTACCTCACCTGTTTTTCCCCTTCTGTTTTCAAAACTCCTTTTCATGTCGGCAAACAACATCACACTTATGATCAGCCTATTATTTCTTGTCCCTCCTTGACGGTACGCAAAGAGAGGAAACGGGGCACGCAGGCAACAGCCCTTCACGCGGTTAGCAGCGGCCGTTTCTTTTTTTGTTTTTATTTTTGTTTGTTTTCCTCTCGTTCTTTCGAGCCAAGAAAGTACATATTTTTATTGCTGTGCCAATACACGCATCAATACCCACAAAGGGAAAGTAGATAGCGGCGGACGCTCCCTGGTAAGGTTCTTCCATGGATCAAGGTGCGGTGTCGGAGTGGAATGTCGTGGGAACGTTCCGGAAAAGACCAGTTCCACAGGGACCTATAGTTGACTTCACATCAGACGTGAGTCACCAGATTTCTCTCGACAACACAGATGCACCCATTCTCCTGTATGAAATGAAAGGCGACAAGAACCAGCAGGAGTCGCGTGTGCCACGCTACATGGCGCGCAAGATTGCGATTCCGCCACCCTCCTTGCACAGGATGAGGGTTGTGTCACTCGCGCCGCCGCGGTCCACCGACACCGGTGCGCACTCTGATGAAGATTTGTTTTTCGTAGACTGTCCTGAACGGCCAAATGCTCCTTCTAATCACAGAGATCGTGTACATCGACAACAACCGCTGGTGATTGGGACGATCTTACCCCCTCCCCTGCAACTGGCCCTTTTGATGCCGTTTGGTGTGTTTTTGATAGATATCGCGTTGCTCGTGGCGAGCCTCACGACGTACAAACCGGAAAAAGCGTTGATAGTAGCGTGCTGTGTTCTAGTTTTGGCGCCTGATATTGGGGCACTTATCTTGCTTTTTAAGGGCGGCATTTATTTTCTCACAATCGCCGTGCATTTTCTCCTGTGGCCAAATATTGTGCTACTCTTTCTACAGCCCTTTGTTTCTCTGCTATTCATGGTACACTTTCTTTTAACGACTCTGATGCTGCTGTACTGCTGGCGCATCCGTGCAAGTGTCTATATGACGTTTTACAGGTTGCGCTGACTACAGCCACACACTTATATTATCGACATAAGCTGGGTACCGCATAGATACCCTACGGGCGCGTGCGTGGTTGCCTCATTTCGATGCGTAACAGGAGGAGAGCAGCAGCAGCTTTACAGGGGGACAGGCGCTACGTGCGCCACTCTATCACTTCTTCATCTCCCCCCTACTCTTCGCTTTTTTCTTTTTTGCCTCATGATGCTCCTTTCAATTTCATTGACGTCTCTGGCGGCGCGTTCGAGTTAGCATCTCTTCTGTGCCCGTAGACATCATATCTGCGACGGCGCGCACGGGTGAATCGTGGATATGTCACCGCCGCTGCCGACGCAGCTTTCCGCATGTGTGGCGTGCCCCACCGCTCTCTCTCCGACAACTCTTTCCTTTGCTCCCTTCTTTTTATCGGTTTATACTGGCTCTCTTTCTTTTTTGTAGTGGCAGAGTCGCACAGTGGCGCTCGCGTTTTCTCGGCGGGGGTACTGCTACTGTTTCACAAGCACCTGTTGAAAACCAAACGCTTGCCCCTGCATTCGTACTCCTATCACCTCTTCCCTTGCGGAAGGACGAGAGTGGGCGCTGTGAATGCCGCCCAAACGAAAAGAAGAACAAGGGGAGGTGCCAGCAGACACGTTTCGCTATCCAGACGGGAGTGTTTATGAGGGCAAGTACGGTGTCAAGCAGGACGCTAACGCGGAGGCGGTATCTGCGGGGTCTGCGACCTCATCCCCTTCCTCAGCAGCGAGGAGGCCCGGTGCCGCCGGTGGCACCACTGTGGCGGCAGCACCCGCATCTTCGCCTGGGCCTGCAACGCTGAACGCATACATGCACGGCTTTGGCATCCTCGACGATTCGTCCTCTGCCCGTTACGAAGGAGAGTGGCGCAATGGCCTGATGGAGGGGGTCGGGGCTCTTTCTCTTCCTAGCGGTGGCCGTTACACGGGGGAGTTTGCACGCAGCGAGTTTCATGGGTCAGGGCGCTACATGTGGGCAGATGGCTCGTATTATGAAGGGGAGTGGTGCCGCAACCAGATGCATGGGCTTGGCGTCTATGTGGACTGTACGGGCAAGCGATGGCACGGTGCCTTCACCAACGGTAACGCGGCGCAGCTTGTCGCAAAAGTGGAGCTGTGAAGGGCGCACTGCCGTTACCTCTTGTTCAGTATCACGTCCCCCTCCTCCCTTTCTGTTTCGCCACGGTAGGAGCGTTTCTTTCCCATGAGACGATATGTACATAGAAGCAGAGACGGGCCGCTTTCTGCCCCTTGTATGAGTGACACTGACGCACGTTCTCCTCACGTACCCCATCCGCTTTTTTTATTCGAAACAGGAAGTGGGGTCGCACGAGACCCTTCTTGAGCTGAGACGGAATGGCAAAAGCAGCAACAGAAGAAGGAAAGACGAACCAAGTCGGCGAGGGACTCAAACGTGGTACGCATATCAATCATCTTGGAGTTGCGCACTTAGTGCACTACATCTATCGCGGTTCACTTCAGTTGCCGCTTGAAAGAAAGGCACAAACAACAACACGAACACTGGATTGGCGCAGTCTTGGAGGGGAACAGATGCTGCATGTGTGTGCGTGTGCGGGCGGGTTCTTCCATCGTATCTGTTTCCGTCGATGCTTCTCACCCCATCTTCCTTTCTTTTCACCCCTCTTTTTTCTTGTTTCTCCCTTGCCTAGCATCACCTCCTGGCGCTGTGTTCTGCTTCTTTCACTGTGTATGTGCTTTGTCCTTAAAGAGGACATACGAGAAGGACGGTAACTGGGTAAGCGCACCGACTCTGGGGCATCTCGCTATCTCCTTTGCCCACTTCCGGAGGAGCGGATCTCCTCTTTTCTTGCAGACAACACACGTACACACGCTCAGACGTTTGTCGTCATACAGAGAGGGCAACCGCAGGGTTATACACACAGTTGTCGCTGGTAGCATGGCAGAGGAGGTGAACTATGACGAACTGGCGGACTTGCTAGGGTCGAATGGGGGTTTTATGAGTGAGGCCGCCGAGAGCGTGGTGGGCAAACATGAGAAGGATAGGCTGAGGAAGCACAAAAAGCACAGGAGAGACAAAAAGCGGTCACGTGTGGAGGATAATGCCGGGTCTTCCGATGATAAGCGCGTCAAGTCCAAGTACGTCCTGGATGCCGCAGAGAGCGGCGACTCCAATGACGAGGACGAGTTGTCTGATGCAGACCTCGTCGATGATGACGGGGAGGTTGAGGACGTCAACTACGGTGATCGTCCGAAGCGCTACATGTTCCACGAAGGCGACGACAAGAAAAGCGTGGATGAAATGGCTCGCTACTACGAGGAGGTTGATCGACACTACCGCCAGCACGGAGACAATGAAGATGCACTGCTGACACGCAGCGACCTGTCCTCACGTCGCCTCGCCTCACAGTATCTGCCACGCGAGGACGACCCGAAGGTATTCGCTGTCAAGTGCCGCCCTCGGATGTCACGCATGCTAGTGACGCGTATTGTGAACAAATGCTACGCCTACCGTGTTGGGCGCAACTACGAGCACAAGAAGGTTGACCTCGGCATCATCTCCGTCTTCGCGCTGGATCACGTGAAAGAGTACATCTATGTCGAGGCGAGTCGCAAGCGCTTCGTGGAGAACGTGCTCAACGGTCTCGATGGCGTCTTCCGCTTCAACATCGCCGTGGTGGACCCCAAGGAGCTTCTACAGACAATGGAGACGCGTCCGTCCACGCAGAAGGTGCGTGTTGGCGACTACGTGCGCCTGCGCCAGCGCTTTTATCGTGGTGACCTTGCTCAGGTGACGGCGCTGCACCCGGACGGAGTTCATATCACGTGCAAGGTGGTTCCCCGAGAGGACTTTGTACAGAAGCCATTCAATAAGGCGACGAAGCGACTTGAGCCTCGCTTCTTCACGCCCCGGCAGGCGGTGGATGTTCGAGAGATGGAGAACTCATACGTGTGGGGTGATCTGCATTTTGACCGGGAGGGCTATCTCCTCAAGACTGTTTCGACTCGCATGGTGGTGTCGGGAGCGCAGCTAGAGCAGCCCAGCATCGAGGAGCTCGCCAGGTTCTACAACGATCAGCGCGAAAAGGTGGAGCGGGCCCTCAGGGTAGCGGAGGCGGCTGCGCAGGTTCCACCCATTAGCATTGGTGACTCCGTTCGTGTGACGACAGGACAGCTGCGCAACACTATTGGAGTGGTGGAAAACGTGTTTACCAATACGAACACGGCCGTACTCACTTGCACAGTGCCTGGCCGCGTGCAGCCCATCAAGGTGCAGGTAGAGCTTAGCGCGTGCACGAAGCACTTCTCTGAAGGCGCGCACGTCGTAGTGGAGCGCGGTGAGCACGCTGGTGAGTCCGGTACCGTGGTCAAGTCCTGGGGCAGCATCGTGCTGTTGTTCCCGGACCGCGCCGCCGTTGGGGCAGAACTCAAGGTCGAGGCGAACGACTGCCACCAGAGCAAGCTGGGAAGCGTATCTGTTCACTCGAAGGGAGTGTGGCAGGTGTTTGATCTCGTCTCCATTACGGAGCCAAACTGTGTTGGCTGCATCGTGCGCCTGAACCGCAGCGATGTGGATGTTCTGACGGAGAACAACGACGTGCGCACGTTGTCGTACGCGCAGGTGAACGCGGTGGGGCGTGACACACGCCAGACGACGGACTGCCGCGAAAACACGCTTTCTCGAGGCGCGGAGGTGCACATCCAGAAGCACCCCTGGACACCGATTGGCCTGGAGGGGCAAACGGGCCGCATCGAGCACATCTTTCACCGGACCATCTTTGTGCGCTGTCGCGCATCGCCCCTTCATGCGAACATAGTGGCATTGAAGGCAGAGTGCGTGCTCCTCATCGGCGGCCGCAAGACGACTCGCCGCACTGCACCAGCGCAGGAGGTGGCGACGGGAATGAGCGCAGACCAATACGCCGCGGCTGCCGTTCGCCTCTCTGCTGGGCAGAGCCGCGACTCGGAGCTGTGGGATGAGAGCTCGATGATGGACGTCAATGCATCCGCGATGGCCTAGGCAGTCCTTACGCGAGCAAGCAGGGGGGAGAATAGGGGTTTCTTCACCACTGCGTGTGCATCGCATGGCAGTCTGTCTCTTGTGGTGTAGTGCCCTCTACATCATCAGGGTCTGCGCATGCTCTCATGATTCGTCGTCTTGTCTGTGAAACGGAACGTACTGGGATGACGTTAAGTGCTGCCGCCTCTTCTGCGTGTGTCTGCGCGCGCAAACTAGGACTCTCATGCGCACAGTCGTGTGTAAGTGGCGGAATATGTGGAAGGGCTTTTGCACACCAGAGCACGCAAGCAGTTAATGGGCAAGTTTTTTTATGTGTGCGTGTGTGGAGGGAGGGAGGCAAGGAAGTGTACACAGGCTCCTCAGAAGGCATTGGCTTCCTCTCTATCCATTTTTTTTTTGTATTTGACGGATACTCGTGCATGCATGTGCGCGTGTGTGTCTGCGACTCTCTTTGTGTACTCCCCGTGGCACAGAGGAAGAGCGGGAGAGGCGTCGAGCTCGTTCTTTTCTGTTTCCATTTTTGACGGCGTGGATTCATTTTCTTGTTTGGCGTATGTGTGTGCGTGTGTGTGTGAGGCCGTTTCGCATGCGTATACGTATCCTGTGGTCAGACTTCTCCCTCGTTTTTTTTTTTTCGCTCTTGGAGCACATCTTACTTCCCCGTGGGGGCAGCGGTTATATGTGTACTTGGCCGTAACGGCCAAGCAAGGGGAAAAGAAGAAAAGGGAATGGGTGTTACTGTTATAGGAGAAGAGGAGAGGCGTGCATACGCGCAGCTGTCCCCGTGGTTGCGAGCGATGTGCCTCACCCTGGCGAGCACCCCTTTCTCAGTGTGCTGTTTTCGTTTGTGGGCGTGCCGTGCAACAGGGAGACGGTTTTGGAACTTGTCGCACTGTCCCAACACACCACATCTGTTTCACGAACCGAAAAAAAAACAGTGAGACACTTAAGTGCTTCGGCGTAAATCCACGCAAACACACGGCCACTGGGAGGGAGGGGGCCATCGTGCGTGACGTCGTGTGTCGAGCCTGGCTTCTCTCTGACGCTGGCGCGCCTTTCCATTGCCGAGCCCCTTCATTCTACTTCCGCCTACTCTTACCCCGCCTCGCGCCTTCTCTTTGCTTCCTTCCTTAATAGACGAACCGCTTTCTCAAGCCACATACACACACTTCGGAATAAAGAAAGGAAAGGGCTTTACCTCTCTCTCCCTCTTTCTCTCTGCTGATTCCGTTTGTGTTCTCTCTGCCATCAAAGGCGGGCTGGTGGTGAAAAGGCAAACGAGGGGCGCGTCTTTGACTGTCACTCTCTGTCCGTCCTCTGCCCCCTGGCCACGTGCGATCACACACACACCACACACACACACAGGGGGTTGGAAAACGATGCGCCACACACGAAGCCCTGGAGCGGGGCAGTCCGTGATGGTTGCCAGTGCTTCCCCAGTAGTGTTGTCGTCGAGGTGGTTGTCAAGGCGGGTTCCCCTCATGCACTCTTGCTCCGTCTTTTTCCAATTCGCTAGTATGCCGACGCGGTTGTCGGTTCCTCTCACTCCTCGCCGTCACTTTGCGCGATGCACGGAGCCGCGTCTGTTTGAGGTGAGCCCAACTCGCGAGAGCTACGTGATCGAGGCTGCCTTTGAGTGGCCTACCTTTCGCTTTATCTGTGAAGGCGTTGACATCGATTTCAAGGAGGACGTACGCGAGGCGCTGGCAGAGGTGCTTCCCCCTTCCCCGTCGAACTTCACCCAGCGGGAGGAAGGCGCAGCACTGCAGCTACCCCAGGTACTTCAGGCATTTCGGTCGCTGTGCCGGCGGCAACTTGTCTCGTTCGCGCAGGTCTGCTCCACACCGCGACGGCTGGCATCTTACTATGAGACTCTCGCTGGGGTCAGCCCGGTGCTCGCGGTACTGGCGGCGGAGCACTACACCTTCGCCGGGATAGTGGCGACACACGCGAAGAGGAGTGTGCGGGACGCTGTGCTCGCGGGCGTCGACAGTGGTGCGACTATCGGGTGCATCGCTGAGCAAGAGCTCGTCGCGGAGGGCCCTCCGCTGAACACGGAAGCGCGGTACGACATGCACGAGCGGTGCTTTGTGCTTCGTGGCACAGGCAAGTTCGGTGTGGTGGCAGCGACCTGCGCTCAGTGGGCCGTGGTGAGCGCTACCCTCACCCTCAACAAGAAGGAGCACAACGGCACACACCTCTTTTTGGTCCATCTTCGAGAAGGTGATGTCCTCGGTGCGCCGGGGAAGCTTCGTCAGGGCGTATCGGTGCGCCCTATCACGGGCGAGAATATCGTTATGGCTGGCTGTGGCGTGGCCGTGCTACACTTCGAGGACGTGCGAATCCCGAGCGATCACTTGCTCGACCCGTACTGTATCACAAGCGAGTCAAAAATAGGGTACGTGGCTGGACAAGAGGGTCACGAACCGGCAACAGAGGTACTACGCACCCGCCGCCGCATTGCCACCGGCGCCATTTATATTGGTGCGACGAAGAAGCTCCTCACTGACGTGGTGGCCTACACCGCCGACAAGTACGTAGTGGGACCTGACTATCACCGTAACTACCCCTTTCTGGGCCTTCAGCACATTCAGTCGCCGCTTGTGAGTATGGTGGCCAAGTCGTATGTGTACCTGGCTGCGTGGCAGCGACTCCTGCCAGTCTTCACGGACCCTTCCGGGCTGCCGTCGTATGAAGACCACATGCGCCTTGTCGGCACGGTTCACTTCCTACAGGAGAACCTGCTCGACTTACAAACGTTCGCCGACAAGACCATGGGCCTGCACGCTTCTTTCACCAGCACAGGCAAGGACGCTGCTGTAACTCTTGTTCATCTCCGGCAAGAGGGCCTGGACACCTCCGCCTTGATACGCGAAGTTGCCTTTCAGTCAATCACCAAGAACATCGGCACCACGCACTGGGGGTGGTGGTTGACCAGTTTGCTGCAGTCGGTGTTTCCCGCGCTCGATCGCTTTTTGAAGAACCCACTGTACTCGCCTCGCATTGCTGATCTCGGACGCCATCTGATCTTCTTCAGCCACAAGCACTACAGTCTCAAAAAGCGTCTTCGGCAGTCACGCGAACTAGAGCGGCGAAAAGGCGGCCGCGAGCACCAGTGGTACGACTGGGCGATGTTCCGCCACCGCACTGTCGTGCACTGCGGTGAGGCGTTCATGGAGGCGTACTACCTTGATGTGATGATGAAAGAGACTGAGAAGTGCAGTGACCCGCGTGGACGCAAGATCCTGCGCGACATTGGCTGGATCTACGCCTTGACACGACAGATGGACCGGTTGGACTTTTTGCTCTCGTCAAAGATGCTGAGCTCCGGCAAGGCAGAGACGCTCGCAAGCCATCTTGACAATATCGTGACAGTACTCGCGCCACAATGCGTGCATCTCGTGGAGGCAATGCAGGTGCCAGAGGTCGCTCGTGCGCCGTGCCGCTCAGCCATGTACATGGAGACTTACTGGACAATCCCAGGCACAAACACACACATTGAGCGTGGGGATCGACTCACCCTGCATAGCGCTGCAAACGCTTCATCATCTAAGGGCGGCCGCGGGGCGGAAAGTGCCAAGGCGGAGCAGGAGGTGATACGTGAGTCCACGGAGGAGTTTGACCTGTTTCACGGTCTCGCCGACGAGCCGTCGTACGCGCGCCGCAAGGCGCCGTAGTAGCGTGACTGCGGCATTTGAGCTTCGATGAACGCTTATTGCGTGTAGAGCATGGCCGTGTATCAAGCAGGTGCACTGGAGTGCATCGAGATCGCAGCAACCATCACATGTCTGTGTGTATGCGCTCGAGATGCCCTAGGGTGAGGGAGGGGGAGTAGTGTTTCGTATTTTCCTTGCCTTTCCACCATTGCCTCTACGTCTGTCGCGCATCTGCACAGCTTGAGAAAAGGGATGAAGCGTTTGGGTCCTTCGTTCTGGGAAGCACATGTCGTTGTTGTCTGGCCCGTGTGGTTGGCGCGACGTTATCACAGAGGCTTGAGGAACAAAAGCGCCAAGAGAAGGAAGATACGACTCGGCACGCAGTTAAAGGCACGCAGATGACATCAGACACGAGAGAGCGATCAAGAAAGAACGCTCTTTTTCTCTTGCACGGCTGTGTTTTTCCTGCCAGGGAGTTACATGACATGCAGGCTCTCGTCCCAGCGCGGTTGAGGTAGCTCGAGTCGGTAGGCGGTAAGTGGCGATCAGATGAGGCTGGCATGGATTGCCTGATGAGTTGATGTGCACGATAGTGGCACATGCGTTCCTCTTCTTTACAGTTTGTCTGCTCTTCCCAACGTACCCATCCCTCCTTTGTTTCTTTCCATCTACTCTCCCTTGCGTGTGACTCACCGTTACGATATGCGCCGAGGAACGAAATCCGAAACGAAAACACACAAACAACAGCCCGCGTGCGTCTTCGTCGTTGTTACCCACTTTTTTCACCCCACACTCTGACTCCGAGACCAGGGTATGATTTCTGCATCTTCATCGGTGGGCACACACGCGTGAGTTTTCCCCGACAACACGGAAGGAAAAGGAGCGAGCGATGGATAAGGTTGGAGTTGCTAATAAAGGCAGGACGAGCGCGTGGCTTTCTTTTCCTTTCCTCTTCCTCTCCAGTCTCTCTTTCCACTAAAGCACACTTGGCTCGTTCTTTCATCCGCATACCAGTTACGCTTTTTCGAGTTGCTCAGCACAGCATCTCCACACAGTACAACGTACACAGGACATTATTCCCACCACTGCTTCTCCCTCACACACATCGTGGCGCTCTCTTTCTTCCTGTCTCCCTCATAGGCTTTTTGGCACTCTCAATTCTTTCTCTTCGCCTTGTCTGTTGTGTGTTTCACCTCTCCGGGTGGACGTCATACTCGTTTCTTAGCTATTGTTGTCCCTGCTGATGGGAGACACCTCAGCGTGCGGTATCAGAGTTCAGTACTCGTTCTCTGTGTGTGTGGAAGGCAATCACTTTCCATTCTTCCCAATGCCAAACCACTTCTGGTGGTGGCAGAGTCAAGTACCCACGATACAACGTAGTCAGAGTGAGGTATCGCTACCGATGTCTGCGGTCAGATCCTAGGTGGCGTTGCGTCGGTGCGCCTTGCGATCGTGAACAGACTTGTACCACCCATGTGATGCGCAGAATGTCAGCGTGACTCGAACGTATCCTACCCGGCCCTCGCTGAACACTGGTGTGGGGGAGCCTGTGCTACCCCAGGGGATGCGTCGGGCGGCGACCCGCGAGGCGGGTGATGGACAGAGTCCGAGGCTGAGGCCATGCTTGGGGAGCTGAGTGGGCATTGCCGTAACGCGTACCCATGGCTGCTTTGGACTATGCGATGGGCGTGCGACAGGGCGGGTAGGGTGGAGTTGACCTCAAGTTCTACGGCAGGAATGGACACGTTGAAACCAACAATTAACTGTCGCGGCCACTTCTTCGTTGAAGGCGCTGTCACTTTGCGCGTGCGCGTCTGAGGTCTCCCCGCTCCTCCTTTTTGTTTGTTCTCCACCAGCGTCTTGTATTCACCTGCACCTCTGCCACCTCTCCTCCTCATCGTCTCCACCGTTCGTAGATATTGGGTCCCTATGCGTGCTTGCTTGTGTGGGCATTTCCGCACAATCAGGGACTCTGCACTGCCTTGCTCTAATTCATCGATAATTACTTGCACGTTAGATTTAGCGAAGAGAGACTCACACAGGCTCTTCTTTTACACATAGACAAGAAGCAGGGGTGGGGCCACAGTGGCGTGTAATGGAGAATGGACAGCTTGCACGAGGCGCACCTGGCCCGCATTTTAGAGGCACGGCGGCGCCGTGGCGTTCTAGGCCCATTCTGTGACCTAGTAGCGGCCCCGCCGCGCGAGTACGCCAACACCATGGTATCGCCGACGCCGCCGCCGCCGCCTACATCACCTCTCAAGCGCCGCTGTTCTTCTATGGGCACGCAGACGGTGTGTAACCTGAAGATGTCGACAGCGGCGCAGACGGCGCCTACTCTGACGTCGCCGAATCCAAAGGCAACGCTAGATGGAGGGTTGCGCTTCAGGTCTCCCGGTCGTGTTCCATCACTAGCCTACAGCACCCCGAGCTCGGCTTCGCGGCGACGCATAGATCCATGGCGATCGCCAGCCTCTGCCTCATCACCATCAGCTTGGTTGTCTGGAACGGAGGAGCGCGCGCGCTCCATCGAGTCTCTTATACCGCCACTCTGCATTCCGCGGTCGCGCTTTGCTCCTCGGAAGCCTCTGTGGCCTGAACGGTCACCAAGCATAGGTCCATTGGGTGGGTGGGACTCTTTTCCACACTCGAGCCCGCTCGCGGTGGCTCCGACGGGCATGAATACATGGCGTAACCGCAGCTGCACAAACATGTGCACTTTACCCATGACTGGGAATCCGCGGGACACAAGCCATCTCTCACGGTGTGGCGACGGGGCAACCACGGCGCCACTCATGGCGTGGCCCTCTGGCAAATCTGGAGGCAGTTGCGACAATCATCACACATTCTCTCGTCACCGATCGCGGGAGCATCGCCGAGGCAGCACTCGGCCGTGCGACGAGGACTACGACGGCAGCAAAGGCAGGGGCGTAGATTTCCCACCTGAGCGGCACGGGCACTCTGGCGTTCGAGCATTGTCACCGCGCGACGCCAGCTGCCAGCGGCGAGAGAATTCACGACAACGCAGAGGGGCAGGCCTGGATGAGGATGGCGGGGTCAACAGAGAGCGACGCTCTGGTCGTCGGGGACGCTATCACGCACGACAGCGCGGAGAGGTTTACGCACCACCTGTGGTCTGCATGGGGTCTGCGGCCAGGGCGGCACCGCCGTCACCCTCCTCGCGAGAAGGCAGCTCACGACGGTCTCGCTCAGCATCCATGGCGCTACTGCCGCAGCGCTCGCTGCGACTGTCCCAGGCGGCTGCGCAGGTGGAGCGCAAGTTCTCCCTCGGTCTTCCTGACGCCCGCTCTACGATGGACCTGCGCACGAGCGTCGAGACACTGCGCGCTGGCGATTGGTTCTACAAGTGGACAGCGAAGGGTGACTCAGTACACCGGCGGTGGGTCTGGATCGACACGAAAGACTACTTGCTCGTGTGGAGCAATTACGAGACCTACAGCCCCCACTTTTGCGGCAATTTGCGCCTAGACCACATCTGCCAAGTCACCTCACACGACCTGTCCAGCATGGACGAGAACGGGCTCCCTAAGACGTACTATGTGTTGCTCATCAAGACGAGGAAGCGTGTGCTGCAGTTGGCGACGGAGCTAAAATACAAGTGTGATGCGTGGTTCGAGGCCTTGAATAATGTGATGAGGTTCATCCACCGTAATGACATGACGAAGGGTGCCCTGATTCCTGACTGACTCGGGTATGTGCGCCTGAGCTGTTTTTTCTTTTTGATATATTTGCGTCTTTTCTGGGCTGTGGTGAGTATGTGTATGCGTGCTTGTGGACGTGTGTGTGTGTGTGTGTGTGTGTGTGTCTATCTCTTTGCTCACTGCAGCACTTTGTAGCTTTCTCTCTCCACCTCCCTCTTCTGTACCACTACTACCGATCGTCGCGATGTCTCTCTCTCTCTCTCTCTTTTAGACTCCTCTCGCTCTTTTGTTCCGGCCGTCTTAGTGGCCCTACTTCGCAAATGTTCCCTTTTTTTCTGTTCTTGTTGTGGGGTTCCCGTCTGCTCCGCGCGCGCGCTCTCTCTCTCAGGTAGGCTATTTGACATCTTGATGGATGGAGACGGCCCACTGGCTTGTGCGCTTGTGGAGGAGGTGTATGCGTGTGTCAGTAGCTCAGGTATGCCTTTCCTCTGTTGCTCCCTTCTTTCCACGCTGTGCTGAACACTGCAGAAGGAGGACCTTCAGCCCCATCTACGATGCACTGAAGAGCAAAGGGTAATGCAACACACACACACACACACACACACACACCTGGTTACTTCCCCCTCTCCCGATCTTCTTTGCCATTCCTTCGGTGCTGAGGTGATTAAGCGGGAAGGAAACGGCGATCGTCATCTCTTGTGTGTCTAACTCACTGATACACCCACACCTGCACATCATGGTTCCTTCCCTCTTTTCCTTTGCTAGCACAGAGAAACTCATTTCTACCCACCTTGCATCTCCTTTTTTTTTTCTGTCGTGGCTTCTTCCTTTTCTCCCCATATGCGACACCTGCAGAAGCGCACCCCACCCCAATTCAGCGGTTGATTACATCTGGAAGTTGTTCGCCGTCTCACACGCTGAGTGCCACAACTAGAGAGAGAGAGAGAGAGAGAGAGAGAAGGGAAGAAGGAGGTAGCGAGTGAGAGAGCGAGGGTGTCGCCACAGTGGATCACTTGGATCGATGTATCTCGTTTCTCGCGCTCACTCTTCTCTTTCGTTCTCTTATTTGACGCTCTCTTCTCTCCTTTTTCGGCAAGCGAGCACCTCAGTCTCTCTCCACACGTGCACGCATACACACACGCATACACACACGCATACACACACACACATAGACGCCTCTTTTCTCTTTCATTTCCTAGCTGCTCTCACTCTCTCTCTCTCTTCTTCTCCACATCCGTTATCGACTGAGAGGAGCGCTCGCTAGCGACAGAGAAGGGAAATAAAGGGCAGCACCTAGGAAGGTCAACTTAGATTCTCTTTAGAACACTTTGCGAGAACGCTGTCAGCGCCTACTCCATCACATTCAACGAAATATAACCAC
Organism: Leishmania lainsoni; assembly: GCA_003664395.1. Taxonomy (NCBI): domain Eukaryota; phylum Euglenozoa; class Kinetoplastea; order Trypanosomatida; family Trypanosomatidae; genus Leishmania; species Leishmania lainsoni. The sequence continues at coordinate 40,250 of RAIA01000107.1, forward strand.
GACAGATAATACACGCCGTTTCCTCCCTCGTTCACACTACCGCTCTCTCTTTCTCTCTGTGTTCACCAGCGTGTGTGAGAGAAGCGCCGACCTGCGTTGTGGACGCTTTGGTGGAAGTGAAAAAAGAAACTCGAACTGCATACACACACAGACGCACACACGCACACACACACACACACACACAGTGATCAATACAAAATCACTACTGGTAGGACTCGAGCGATGTTTGCTGTGCGCGATACGAACCACGCACCCGTCGCGCCGGTCGTCAAGATCCCAACGCTCAGTTCCTCTAACGGTGGCGATGCCGCGGCGAAGACCACTCCCTACTCGCCCTCCTCCAGCATGAAGCGTCGTGTCTCTGCTACTCGACTGCCCGGGGCGTTTGCCGCTCCTGCGGGTGCATCACCTTTACCAGCCACAGAGCTTTGCGTCTATGAATGCAGCACCGGGGCTGCTGCAGTAGTGGAGTCGCCGCAGTGTCGTGAGTGGGGGAAGAGCAGCGGTTGCAGCGATGACAGCAAACTGTACAATGAGCTCTCTCAGCTGGAGGAGACGATGCAAAAGAAGAGCGGGACTCTGCAAGCGACCCTTGGCGATGCGCTTCCCAAGTCACCATTGGTGTTTGGACCGGGCGCTCTCCAAACCAGCCCACCCACTGGTGAGTTGCTTCTACAGAAGGAGGAGTTTCTGGCGCAGCTCGTGCAACGTGTACGCGCGAGTTGCGCAAGTGTACCACGGGAGCATAGCGCCAGCACATCGGACTCAGAGCAAGAAACGGGGCTGCGTGCGGAGAGCCATCGGGTATCTTCACTGCCTCGGCGGCCCTCGCCTCCTGGCGCCAAATTTGCCGAAAGCACACGAGTCCGCTCAAGTGATGCAGGCCAGCGATCGATGGGTCTATCGCGGTCGCGCAGCCCGTCGCCTATATCAGCCTCCTCTATGGTAAAGAGATTGACTCAGCCAGCTGCGACTGAACCGGCACAAGTCCAAACTGCCTCTCTTGTTGGCCGAGGGGTTCAAGCAACTGGATCTCCAATGTATCAGCGCTCCAGCCCGACTTCGCCGGATCCTCGCCCACCGTCTACTGACTTGTACGCGACGGGAGGAGCACTGCGGAGCAGCCTGCAGTACAGCCGCTGCTCTGGCGTATCGCGAGGTCGGCGATCCCTCAGTGCGGAGCGGCAGGACAACAGCGACGCCCGCGTGCCATTGGCTTCCCCAATACAAGAAGCAGACGAGAAGGAGTTGGACAATTTCTGGTGTCGTGCGACAGCGGCGTGGACTGGGGTGCCCGGCGTGGGAAGTCAGAGGAGCCTCAGTGGCATCCGTTCAGAGTCCGTGCACCACCAATCCACACACCCACAATGGAATCCGCATCCAATACAGGCGGCGCGGCCTGCGTGGAATCAGCGGCAGCCGCAGAGGAAGCAGCGACCTGTGGTGAGCGTGCCAGGATCGCAGCCACCGTCGTCAGGACGCCGGTGTGCATCGCGCAGCTCCGAGACGCCCATCAACGCGCAGGGGTTGCGCGGCGCCAGGTCGGAGGAAAAAGATGCGAGAGGGGTTTCTCATCGCAGCGCCGAGAGTTCCCTGAGGCGTACCGCCTCCATGTCATTGCACCTAAAGCAAGAGCAACCGACAGCGCCGCGTCACACTACCGGGCAATCACCACGGGCAACAGTTACCTCCTGTCTCCGCCATCTGCGCGGGCGCTGTTTCAGAGCCACGACGCACATAGCGTAGCGCAGACTACGTCTCCCCTGGAACAGGAGCGAGAGACGTCTCTACAGAGCCGGTGCGACGCGGCGCTCGCACGGGCGACCCAGGCAGAGCGGCAGTGCAACATTCTTTCTCACGCACTGGAGCAGCTGCTCGTCGATCACGCGGCCGAGAAGACGGCATGGGCGGTGCGGCACGCAGCGCTCGAGCAGAGGGTGACCTCAATCGCGGAGTGGATTAGCGGTATCGATGCTGAGGCGAACTTGAACGCAGCGTCCCAAGAGGCAACAGGCACACCAGCGCCAGAGACAGCGATCTCGGACACAACCACATCACAGGTGTCTACCGAGAAAAGCGAGGCGGGTGATACGGCCTGTCCCACTGTCACCGCTGTGGCGAAGAGCACCACTTGGGAGGAGGATGTGGACATTGCTGACATCACCAACAACAGTGGCTCTCACAGTGCGGACGGCAGTCCCCTTCCGTGTGCCCCTGGGGCAACACCCACGCCGGCCCGTTGCAACAGCGCCAACACCGACGGCGGGAACACCTCCGCGTGTCAGGTGCGCCTACCGCCATCGCCGCCGCTAATCCTCCACATGCACGCTGCCGCCGCCACTCAGTGATAATATGATTGACGGTGCGATCGGACTACACATTTCTCTCCTTTGTCTCGTATGACCCCAGTGAAGGCGCCAAAGAGGGGGAGGGAGAGGAAGGAACGCGTATTGGTGTATCTCTCTCTCTTTCTCTGTATGTGGGGGAGCAACATCTACGCAAGTGAAGTCGTTGATTGTCTAAGTTGTTTTGGCGACCGAAGGTGACTCACAACGCGCGCCTCGACATCACCACCTACACAATTTCAACTTGCTTAGACGTCTCTCAAATGTGTAATATACCCATGCCTTCACACAGTCACGTATAGAAGCGTGTGATTCTTTTTCGCTTTTGCTCTTCCTTCCGTTTCCGCCCAGACGATGGCGCCCCCCTCCCTCTTTCTTTCCGTGTACGTGAAAGATGGCGTGCTGGGCGGCCACCATGACAGCCTCCGCGTGTCCTCCATTCAACGTCCTTCTCGAGGCTCTCCTCCTCCCCCTCCTTGTCCCGTTCTAGAGTAGAAGCGATGCACGCGCTGGAATCGACGTTGATGGTGCGATTTTTTTCCTTTGGTTTGTCTTCGCTGTTTTAGAGTGTTGCGCGGTCATTTCTGTCACGCCATGCTCTTCTTGTCTTCCTCCTCGTGTGGATCGGCCTCTTTCTACTCTTCCTACTCTTTTGTTCTCTCTTTCCCTGCTTGTGTGTGTTGTGATTGCGAGTGCTGTGGGTCACGCAACCGCCACACAAGTAATGGCGTTCCAACTATGTAGCGTACGCATGAAGCACGGCCTGGGACGCATCTCTTACGTTCTTGTTCACCTATAAAAAGCCGAAATAAGGGAGGTGCGAGAGAGGGAGAGAGGTGTAGTGGCGGTGATGAAAGGCAGAAGGGCGAAGGGAGCAGGGGAAAGGAGTGAGGGGAGAGAGCGCGGACAAGGCAACTCCTGTGCGCACATACGCATGGATCGAAGGTGGTCCACCCACTTCCCTGTATCTTTTGCTGGAGGAAGAAGGGGCTTTTCTTCTTCACTTCCAGGGGCTTTGTCAGTATGTCTGTGCGTGTCGTACGCCTTCCCCTTGGCCATGGCTCTCCTTTGACTCGTCTGTCTTTACTCAGCATCGTTCCTATTAGGAGCACTAAACAACAGACGAGCTCTCGCCGGTGTGTGCAGGGGACGGAGGTGTGTGTGTGTGGGGGGGGCGGAGCACATCAATTTCACAAGCTCACCTATCCCAAAGCAATCTTAAACACTTGCGAGTGCGTGTGTGACTGTCGGCTCTTCGTCATACATAGATGTTCGTTTCCCCTCGTACACACCTTGTGCGACACATTTGTTGTCTGGTGTTGTTGTCCCCCCTCTTTCTCACTGTGCCCTTTCACAGCTGTGTCCGTCTGCTTTTCCGCTTCTTTTCTCCCTTTCCCGTGCTGGTGCCAAGCACATACCCTTCACGAAAGGAGAGAGAGAGAGGGAGGAGGAGGAAGTAGAAGCTCGGAGCAAACCTTGTCTTCCCACAGGACCCCTCCCCCCTCGAACGCACCGCCGTCGGGTTTCTCGCTAAGGGGACGAGCACAGCAGCGCACGTGGTGAGACGCCCACAGATCCTCACGGACGCATTGCTGCACACGGAAACTCCGACCTTTTCTCTGCGGTTTCGAGTGCATTGAAGAAAAAAGAGAAGACCCCCCCTCTTCCACACACACACACACACACACACACACACACACACACACACACACACACACACACACACACAGGGAATCAAAGGATAAAGGGAGGCAGACAGAGTACGAGGGAGGTCACACAGGGTCCTCTTCCCCCCACTTTTCCTCCATTTGCTCTTCTCCTTAAAACTGCCACGCCAGCTTCCACAGCTGCCTGCCACACTCATCTCCGGGGCGGCCGGATACCAATCAGATGCACGTATTTCTTTGCCTTCAAACTTCTCAGTGACTAACGACGGGTAGGCGTCGAGGACACGCGCCAAGAGAGGATGACTGCAGGGGCAAGAGGTCAGCTCCAGACGAGGTCGCCGTCGGCCTCCCGTCTCGTCGATGTGGATGAGGCAGTGCGCATTCTTCACGCGGCGTGTCAGCATCGAACCAGTGCAGACGCCTTAGCGCCGCTCGTGCAGTCCGCTCAGCACTTGGCTTCGCACTGCACGCCGGCGTTGCTTTCCAGCGTACTGGAGGCCTGCGATGCCACAACGGCGGTGGAGGCTGCACCGAAGAAGCTGACGATGCTCAACACAGTGTGGAAGCTGCTTCTCACGATTGCTACGCAGGAAGGTGTGGAGCCAGCTTACTACAGCGCCGCCGTCTCGGGCATGGTCGAGCAGCTTCGCTGGGGCGTTCTGACGCATGACTGGAGCGATAGCAAGCGGATTCGTCTAGCCACATTCTTTGCATCACACGTCGTCTCCACGGTTCGAGCTCATCCTCAAATGCTGCTGCTGGGCACGCTGGAGGCGACAGCCGTGATTGGCCAGCTCGTACGGCTGTACTTCGCTGTATGTGTGACGGTGGCGACGAGTGCACGGGACACAGAGGCAGTGGCGCTGCTTTACGACAACATTGTAGTTCGCCTCCACACCATCTTCGACTGTCTTGGTAACGCTGCCGCTGCTTCTATGACGAGTGCACACAGCAGCGAGCTAGACGCAAGGACAGCATGTAGCGCTGAAAAGGTGGGCAGGGACGGCGCTGCATCGTCGTCACTGTGTGGCGAGGTTGCTTCAGGATCTTCAGCTACCTTACCACCACAGCTACGTGGCGAGAGCCCGTCCAGCGTGATGGAGGAGTTGCTGATCCAGTGTGTGTCGACGGCAGTCGCGCGGGAGGTGGAGGAGGCGGCGGGTGGTGGGGTAACAGTGCGCATGGTGATTGCCACCGCCGCACTCAGCCTCTATCTGCATGTCGTGCGAGGAGCGCTCGAGGCGGCCTCACCGTCTGCCGCCGGCACTGGTGCAGGCTCGACGAGGCAGGAGGGTAACCCCAGCAAGCGAGAGATGGAGGAGAATGAGGCAGCGGCTGTCGAGGTGACTGCCGCGCAGGCGTTAAGTTCACCAAGGCTGACCCCACTTCCCACGCAAGAGCTGATTATGGAGAGTTTGATTTGGTGGACGCAATGCACAACGGAGAAGGAGCAGGCGCACACCTCTACAACTCGAGCTTCTTTGCTACGAGTGGAAGTACACAAGTGGGCAGTTGCACTGCCACCGGATATCTTCTGTTACTCTGAAACCTCAGACACGTCATCAGAAGCGCCTCCCGCGTCGCTGCGCGCGCTGTGGACGGACACGCTCGTCACCGTGTGGCAGCAGTGGCTTCGTAGCATGTGCGAGATATCCCGGCAGGGCGGTGAGGGCGGTTGCGCAGGTGCTGCAGGGTCCCTGCGCGCAAGTAGACCCTGTGGAGCGAAGGCCGTGGGACCAGTGACGGAACTAGACACATCAGTGGCCCAAAGCGGGGAAACTGCGGCAACTTCGATTGTCGCCAAGAGTACATGGTTTGCTTCTCTCCTGCTGTCATCTGTCGCCGGAACGCTTCACTCGTCTTCAGTTGCCTTGATGGTGCTGGAGGCGTGGGCAGAGCTCTTCCATCGAGCGGAAGAGGCAGTGGCCGGCGTAGCATTCTCTATACCGTCTCCAGGTATATTGTCCACCGCCGACGATGCAGCGACAGTCGTGCATGTGCTGCTGCGGGTATTAGCCAATCTTCGCTGCGGGGCAGTTTCACTAGTTGAAGGTCTCTTGCGTTTGCAGCGACACCTTTCTCAGGATGGCCGATGCAGGGCTGGCTCAGCGCAACCGGCTGACTTCGGCAGGACACATGCGGTGACTGCAATACCACTCCAATGGATCTGCTCAACGGTAGCGCTGCTGGCCTACGGAGAAGCAGTGTTAGAGATACATTCCCCACGTGTTGCAGCGGCAACTCGAGTAGAGTGCGGAGGTGAGGTTGACCGTGCCACGGCTACGAGAGTGATTGTGCACTTGACGACGGTAATGCGGGCACACATTACTCCCCACCTTCGTGCGCGAAGGGTGAGCGGAATGGAAACCATCACCGAGTCGTCAGCAGTGACCGACGCCACGACGCAGATGCGTGAACTGCTCATGTCTGTGCAGCAGCCCGAGTCTGCCGCTTGGACAAGGGGGACCTCGGGGTCCGTAAAGCTTGCCCGACCTACTCGGATCTCCCTGTTGGTCCTGGGTGTACCTTGTGCATGGAGCGCTCTTGCCGCTGCTGTGGCGCAGCACCGACCTACTGCCCCAGGAGATTCGGATGGGACAGACGCCGCGGAGTGTTGCGGGATGGAGCTGAAGGCACTACTGGTGTCTCTTTCACCACTATTCGCCTCGCTGACGCATGCCCTGCAATCGCTAGGCTGTGAGCCGGGTCTGTCGGAGGCGAGCGAGGAGACGGAGATGCCATCTGGTCTACCTTACGCACATGTGGCACGCTGGGTGGCCGCACGGCTACTAGACAAGGTCGCCGTGGTGCCGCTGACAGACAGCTCCGAGGACGCAGTATTGCTTGCGTGTGTGCGTCGATGGACGGACCTTGCCTTTGGAAGCGGAGCTTGCACTGCAAGCGAGGGCTCTGCGGCTGTGCGGGTCGATGACCCCGTCGCCCTCGCAGACGCCGCTGTTTCACTGCTGCACGTAATGGAGGAGTGCACAACGCTGCCGCTGGAGAAGTTGCACCTGTCCGAGTATGCTACCCATTCGCTCATGAAGCTCCTACAGGGTGACGATGGAAGGATCTCCAGAGAGGTCGATAAGGTGGGGGGCGATGGCAGCAGTGATGGTCGCTGCCCTTCTTGGCCTGCACTGTGGCGCCGCGAGGCAGCACAGTGGGGCGAGATGGAGAAAGAGCTTATGACTTGCCGTCGGCCTATGGAGGAGTGCGAGCAGGTGGAGGAGTTGGGGTGGGCACCAGCGCTGGCAAAGGAGCTTCGCGCAGCGCCCCCTTACATGGACGTGACGGCGCCGCCCTCGTCTGACGAGGAGCTGCGCCGAGGTCTCCTGTACTGCGAGGCCGTGTTACGACACCTTAAAGAGCACGATCTGATCTTGCTCGACAATGGAGAGAGCCAGAGCAAGCGCCGCAGGACCGAAGATGGCGATGACCCGCAGGCCGCTGCTGCAGCTGTCATGCAAAGCGTAGAACGCATTCAGGAGCTGAGTCACGCCTTGTTGGCGCGTACCCGCGGCGCATGCGGCACAGCCACTACCGAGGCCGCTGCTGCTGTTGGTGTGGTCCCCTTTCTACCAACGCTTCCTGCCACGTCTCTCAAGGCGGTGGCATCACCAGGCGGCGCGGAAGAAACCGGCAGTGGCGTTCCCGTCTTCACGCTTACAGACACAGAGTTGGTCGAGAGGAGTTGTGTACCGTCGAATGCGCAGGTGATCGACGTGGAGTAGTGCTACACGTTGTAGCGGCAGAGCGAAAGTGCGGAATGACAAGGAAAAGAGTGAGGTGTGGTGTGTGGATAACGAAGATAAGCGCCAAATTTACACGCTCCCGCCTCGCTCTCAACTTCGCTTGGTTTCTCTCACTCACACCCCGAGGCGCACGACAACAGTAACACCATGCCAGATGTGTGCGCGTCTTCTTCTTGCTGCCCACTTTTCAGTCTCCCGAGGGATGGGGGAGGAGGCTTGTTCCATGAACTAGTCTCACCCTAGCAACGAAGCTGTAGGCTGAAGTATCGCAGGCACAGGTTGACGTGTACGACGGCTGAGTGCTGCCTTATGTGTTTTCTGTTTGTTTGTTCGCTCCACCTTCATACTGGATCTCTGAGAGTCAGTAATGCAGGAGGGACCCGCCCCCCCTTTAAAAGGGGTGCACATGCACACAGTCAGAGCCCGGGAAGACGATGTTGGCCTCTTCATTGGCGGACAACCACGCCTCGACTACCCACTCCTTTTCTGCTTACTGTTTCGTCTGCTGCTCTTCTTTCCTCGCCTGCTCCATTGACAGCACACATGCAATCCAGCTTTAAACGCCAGCGCAGCGGCAGCGGTAGCTTCGAAGGCCGCGGTGGTCGTGGGCGCGGTGGTGGCAATCGCAGCGGCGGGTTTCGTGATCGAGACCTCAGCGCAGCTGGCATATCTAGCAGTTCCAAATGGCCCGACAGGTATCGACCGCAAGTCGCGGACGAGTCCATTCCGCGGCCGCACCTGCCCGGCGAGCGCACGCGTGAGGGTCGCGGTGGTTGTGGGGGACTGGCGGTTTTGGGAGCCGTTCCTTCTCCCCTTCGTCTCTCACCAACTCTCGCTCTTCGTCGTGGTCACATCGACTCGACACTCCTGGTGCTGCTGCTTCCTCGCCCCAAGGTGGTCGCCTGATGAGCAGAGCTCCTCGCAACACCAGCAGTAGCCGCACTGGGGCAGCAAAGCCGCGTGATATTGTCGTCATCCTAGAGAAGGCCGGAATTCTGCTGGGCAACATGGGTCTTGTAGACGCCTACGACCGGGCGCCGACGACCGAGATTGCGAACGAGTCTCTGAAAGATGTGCGGCCCGACATCGTTCATCAGTGTCTCCTCGCCCTCTTCGACTCCGACCTCGCCTACCAGCACCGACTGCGCGTGTACATTAGCCTCTTCGTGCGGCAAGGGAAGGTGATCGAGGTGTCGCCTGCGTTGCGGCCGCCACGTACGTATGCGCGTTTCCGCGGTCTCATGTCTGCCCTGCTTCGTGATGGGCGTATCTGCTCGACGGATGGGCAGGTGCTGATGCGACTGATGCCAGGCTCTGTGGCTCCCATCATTCCCCATGGCGCAGATGTGGTGGGACTCACGAACAGCCTCTCTTCTCCGATCGTTACGGCGACGCAGCTGGCACAGCAGGCTGCCGCCGCACCGGTGGATGACTCTCTGCAGGGCGGTATCAAGCACGTGACGGCGTTCTACTGCATCTCGTGCACGGACGACTGCAACCTGGATGGTATCGACTACATCACCAAATCTGTGTGCCTCTCCGCATATCCGATGACAGCGCATGTGCAATGTGCACGAGTGTGTGAAGGGCACACACGTGTGGAGCCGGCTGACAGTCTCAGTAGTAGTACTGCGGCCATGGAGGTAGGCGGTGGGCAAGCGAAGATTGGGAGGAGCAGCACATCAGAGCTGTCGGGGAGAAGCGGCGAAATATTTCCAGTTGATCAGACGGAGGATAACGAGCGGTGAGGCGGCCACTGGCGTCGGCAACATGACCGAGGGCCTGAGCACCGCCTCCTTTACTTTCTTCTCCCCCACCCTTCCCCATGCCTCTTTTGCTGCCTGTGTAGCTACGGAGCGAGGGGCTGAGACGGTAGTTTCCTCAAATGTTGACGGATGGGTGGCGAGGCAGCGAAGGAGAGGCGGGCAGTGCCGCTGAGGGCTGTGCCCCTCACAGCATAAACCGCATAAAGTTTCCTGTTGCCTGGTATGAGTGTGTTTGTGAGCACGTAAGCGCGTGTGTGGGACTCCTGTGAGGTGTGCGCGCGCACGCAGGACCAATAACCGGATAACCTCTTCAAGCATAAAAGCAAACCCAATATGCAGTGGGAGAAGGGAGACCACCAATGGAGGAGAGGAGAGACGTACGCCCTGGTGTTCAGTGGAGCAGTTGCCATTTCAATGTTACGACGTTGGGCTTTTCCATGATGTCACGCGCGTACAGACTGACGGGCTTGTGTGGGTGGTGTAGGCAATGGAGGGGAGAGGTAGATGGGGTTCAACCGGAGCGAAAGAAAGGGCAGGGCTGACGCCAAGCGGCCTTCAAGTCGTGTGTGTGTGTGTGCGCCTGTGTGCGTCGCTTTCCCGCCTCACCACTCTCTTTCTGGGTTTCGCGCGCTCCTCTTCGTCACATCTGGGCCTCTACCGCTCTTTCACAGATTCTCTCGCAGTCCCTGCGTTGCGTGTGTGCGTCCTCCATAGCCCTCTTTGTGTGTGTGTGTGTGTGTGTGTCATGTAGAGCTCCTCCCTTTCACGCTCTCTTTTCATTTCAACGTGATACGCATTCACCCCTGCATGTGACAGAGTGCAGTTGCTGCTGAGCGAGCTGTGGTGGTGATCCGGCGTCGCATCTCCCCATGTTCACTTCCCCTCTCCCCTCTCCCCTCTCCCCCCCTCCCCCTCCTCCCCATACCTTAACAGACCACCTCCACTTTCTCAAAGACGGTTCCACTGAGCCACAAAAACACTCATGACGTCGCTGGTTCCATTTGACTTTCACTGCGTTAGTCATCTCACCGGTGTCTCGCTCCGCTCTGCACCGCTGCATGTATGCTTGGCGGCGCACCGTGAACGCTGCGCCACGCTCATCTCGCAGCACGGCATCACCGTGCCAGCGCTGCCAACGGGTGTACCTGAGGAGGACAACTACGACGCTTCGCTATACTTGACTACGTCTTCGGTGAAGGATGTCGAGGGAGGTAGCTGCCACAGCTCAAGAGTGCGGCAGAACAGCGATGCGACCACCGCAGCAGCGTTGGGTTGCTCATCGCCGCCGCCGCACGCTATGTCTGCTGATGACACCAGGCATTTGTCTTTGCCGCTGTCATTTCCTCAAGTCCAAAGCATCACCCCGCTCGGCGAAGAAGCAGTGTGCACTACCACTGGAGCCGTCGTTGGCATCAGCTCATCAGCACCCGCTATCAACTTCCACAATCCCTCCTCGTGCATCGAAGTCTATTACACCATCGGCGTTCTTCCTTCTCTTCCTCTTCCACCGCTGGAGTTGGCCAGGCGAGCAGTGCTGCGTCTGCGCGATCGAAACATGACATAGAGGCGTCAGGGGTCCACGGCGATCGTGGCAGCGGTGCTGATGAGTGGGCCGTGCAAGGGGGGTGGGCACCCACGCTCTTTACCTCACCAGCTCCCGTGTATACGAGTGAGGTGGCACGTGGGAGTTCGCATCCGTGCTGGGCCGCCATACCGCCTGGGCAACTGAACGCGTACGGTGCGGCCACACAGGTCGAGCTTGCCTTCTACTACACAGCTACGTGCCTTTCAAACGCAGTGTCATTGATGGCCGCTGTATCGGATACCACGCCCTCCACAACGGCTTCTCTCAGTAGCATTGTACCCACGGACATGTGCGTGCATCGGTGCCAAGTAGACATGCGCGACGTGGTATACGCTGGGTCGACTGTGGAGGAGGCAGACGCCACACTGAGCCGAATGCTTCACCTCGAACAGCAGCAGCAGCAGCTACAAACTCGGTGCGGCACCAGACCTATCGTTTTTCTACGATGCACCGACGGCATCTTTGTGCCGCGCGTGTGCCTGTCCGATGTCTCGGCCGCGGCGACGGCGCTGCTGGAGGAGATGCGGGCGGCTCGAACTCGCACCTTCTCCCCACCTCCGACGGTGGCCGAACTGCAAGCCATATCCCCCTTTCCCATCAAGTTTCACACGACCACTGGCCAAACATCAGTCACTGCGACTACGGCGGCGATATCGGCGGCGTGTGAGGAGCTGCCGTGGAGTCGCGCACCGTCTTCGGTTGGCTGGCGATACCCGCCCACCGCTGTCCTTCGTGCCGGTCCGCTGCGTGTGACCATGGGGGACGTGAAAGCGGCGGCGCTCACGACAGTTGCGTGGCAGCGACTGGCAGACTTGACAGAAGCGCGGCAGGCAAAACTGGCAGTAGACTTGAATCGCGAAGCAACCGCCGATCCACTGAAGCGTGCACAGGAGGCGCAGTGTGCTGGGCTTCGTGTGCAGCTGTCAGCTGCTCAAGAGCAGCTGACCCTCTCCGCTCTCGAGCTGGAGGCGCTGCGAGAGCAAGTGGAGCAGCGGCAACGGCAGCTGCAGAGACAAGAGGAGGCACACGCCAAGCTGCAGAGCTACCAGGCCTACACAGCATCATCCGATGTGCGAGAGCAGGCCAGGGTGACAGCCCACGAAGAGGAGGCGCAGCGCGCGCGACTCCGTGCCCAGCTTGCCCGAAGCCGACAGCAGCGCGCGCGGGAGTTGTGTCTCGTCTACACGGTGGAGCTTTCATCTCAGTACGCGAATGATGCCTGCACACGTGCGGCGGATGCGAAGGACCACATCAACAAGTGTGCGCTCCCCATCATGTTTGCTGGCCGCGCCGACACCGACACTGCTTCGCATTTGGTGGCGAGCACGGCCGAGGATATGCATGAGGAAGCCGTCGCTCTCGGCCATGCCGGTCACCTGCTTGTTGTGCTTTCTGTCCTCTACAGCTGCGCATTACCCTATCCGATTCTTCTAGGGAGCGGGCAGAGTCACGTGCTCTCATCACCGAACATCAGCGCCGAGCAGGTGTTGGCGGCTCCTTACACGCTCACGGAGGCCTGCAAGTACCCGCTAGTCTGCCATAAGGTAGCGGATCGACCTCTCATGATGGCCGGCGTGCATCTCTTGCTGCGCGATGGTATTGTCCTGGCAAAGGCAATGGGCAAGCCAGAGCGCCGCGTGCTCGCCTGTTCTGATCGACTCGGAGCGCTGCTTGATCTATTGCTACGCAACGTTGAGTGAGGTTCATCAAGGAGAGAGGTGTGCTCGTGTGGGTGATGGTGAGATTCACGTGAAGTGCCGAAGGGGCAGTGACACCGTGTGTGAGCGAGAAAGAGAGGGGGTGGGGCGTGTGTGGACCGTTTTGAGAATCCCTCTGCCTCACCTCATCTTTCCTTTCCCTCGTCCCCCCCTCACGTGTGTCACAGTGCACACGCATGCGTGCTCGTTTCTCTTGCGCGCGGTGGGTGGGCATGTGAGTGAGCGGCGCGCCACGTCACCACCGGCTGACCATCCTTTGCTCACCTTCCCTTCTTGCGCTTCTGCTCTTCGCGTGTTTCTGCTCGCTCTTTTCTTCACCTCTGATGAAGGACGAGGGAGGGAGGTGTCACTGTGGCCAACAGCAAATAAACGAAGCTCTTCCTCTCGACACTCACCCACAGAGGTGAGGCGGATCGTGCAGGCATTCCATCACACATGCTAGCAAGAGAAGGGGGTGATGGTGAGAGGAAGTTACTCGCGGCACAACCCCCCCTCCCCTCCTTTCTTTTTAGCGCTCTCCGTCCTCACTTCACAATCTCCACCGCTCCCACCTTGTATGCTGTGTGGCTTCTCAGACTCCAGGTTGCATCCTGTCTTTCCCTCGTTTTCCTCAGTTGTCGCTCGTCTCCCTCGCTTTCCCCTCTCCCGCCTCTGGTCTGGTCACGCACACGCACACACATATATAGCGTGTGACTCTTGATTCCTTTTCCTCTCTACTCACAACTACAACACCACGCATTGTGTGTGTGTGTGTGTGTGTGTGTGTGCGTGTCGGGAATAGCTGAATATGCGCTGTGTGGGCCGATATGGCAGAGAAGGAGAGTGACCTCGCTGCCCCCCACTGTTCATCATCCTACGCATGTCCACACACACAGTGATACGCACACACAAGAGCACGCGCCCAAAGACAAACGTGTAGTCACGCCACGACAAAACATAATGTCTTCCACACCTGCAAACGCTGGGGATGCACTCCGTCACTCCATCGGTGTTGTCGCTGAATCCAACGCTGTCTCAGCCAGCGAGGATGTCTTCTCTCAGCTTCTGCCGCGCGCATCGAGGAGCTTCAGCGCACACTCGAGGTCCTCTATCGTGATATCCTATTCCCGTTCTATGAACCGGTCGAGCGCCTCCGCATCGTGAACAACCGAGCGATCCGGGTGCAGGACGTGGTGGATGCCGTGGAGAAGGCAACCCATAGTACGCTGTGAAATTAAAAGAGTCTCCTGAATGAACTTCAGCTGCATCGAAGGAGGAAGCGCTAACCACGGCATCGGCCCTGCTGTTGAGCTCCGCGCAACGGTGTGTGCTGTGCTGCGTACGGCATGGTGCTGATGCGCGGGCCTTATGAAGGTGAGGTGTGTGTGTGTGTGTGTCTCCGCTTGCACACAACTGACGGATGTTTCCGGGGATGTTTTCGCTCCACATATGGCTGTGCGGAGTGCGAAGGGTGCCGGCGGGTGCATGCTGCAGGGAAAGAGAGGCGGCATCACTGGCTCTTCCCTGTGTCCTTTGCTCCTCTTCCCTCAATTCTCTGTTTCACTCTCCACGCATCGCAGCGAGGGAGTTTGACCTCACCAGCCCATCTCCTTCCCGCGTGGTCACAGGAGCCGAACCAAAGACGACTTGCGACGCCGGGAGAGGCGTGGGAAGTCAACACATCAACCAGCGTATTTCACGCGGTCCCCAGTCCGCACAGAGCGAAGGAAAATGCACCTCGTGGGGGCTCGCAAATACACCGTTTGCGCCCCCTCAGAATGCAAGAAATGCGTTTGTAGACTATACAGAAAAATGCCACACACACACACACTCTCTCTCTCTCTCTCTCTCTACTGTGTCCTGTGCGCTGCTCACTCTGTCCATCTTTCTCTTCTTCGTGGATTTTCCTCATCGTGCTTTTTAGGCCACTTCTCCGTTTGCGGTGCATGTGAAGCACAGCCACGGTTGCTGTTGTGTTGTTGTGTGTCTCTCTCTCTCTCTCGTATCGACTTCATCCACCTCCCTCAGTGGCACAGAAGCGCGCGCGCACACGTACGGGCACATCGCTGGCTGTGGGTGTCTGGTGCACGTATGAGTGGAGGAGAGAGGGAGGTAGCATGCCAGTGAGGGAAGCCAAGGTGCGAAATCGCTCGTTTTTCTTCCTAGCACTACTCACTCCCTCCCAAGTTTGGCCTCTGATGCAGAGCTGTCGAAGGGGAGGCAACACGAGAGGCGGTACTCGTTCCCTTCCTTCGGTGTTTGCCACATCGTTTGCGCACATTTGCTTATCCGCGCAGCTGCCGCAGTCTTTATAGTCACTGGACGGAGCACAGGGCAGAAGTCATGAGGAGGCCTCACGTGCTAGGTTCCTTTTTGCTTCCCGCTCAGCGACAGTCACGCAGAGGTGGCGGCCGTCCTCGATGCAACGAGCTTCATCTGACCATGCCGCCGCTCCTCCTCTCTGTGCCCTTGTCGATACCAGAGTTGCGCTTGACTGCCGCGCTGCGGGTGATGCAAGCACCGGGTACTGCAGACTCGGTGCCATTGGCATTGGGTGGAATGGCTGCACCGCCACAGTCTCCCACTCTACGTGGCAGTGATGAATCGCAAGGTCTGCAGCAGCGCTAGTCTCTTCCTCTTCGAGGATTCACCGCATCAGCTGCGCCGGTGAGACGGCCGAGGAGGCACCTCTGGCCTCTACACTGTTCCATCTTCTGCAGCTTCGGCGCTGGGGCAGCTCGTACCCTACTTCCGTAGCTGGTGCATGCTCATCAGGCTTGATGACCTTCTCTGAACAGCTGTCTAGGGACACACTGCCGCCGCCGGCGAAACCATATTTCCAACAGGAGGGGGACCTTGTGCGACTGCGCTGTGAAGTCCACGCCTTGGGTGACTTGCTGCGTACTTACCGCTTCTCCTATCGGCCACTGCCTGTCTCTGTGCCGAGAACCACACCCTCTATTTTAGATCCAAGTCAGAGTAGCGCACCACGCCAGGGATCACCAAAGGACAGACGCGCTCCGGCTCAGCTGGTGGCGACGTCGACGGATACAGAAGAGGTGTGGCTGCTCCCGTTACAGCAGGATGTCGTGCAGTGCGTGCTGCGGCGCTTACAGGTGATGGAGCTCGTCCTCAAGAGGTTGATGGTCCGAGGTACATCGCAGCAGGGCGATATACTCGGCGGCCCTACAAAGGCAATACGTGAGGCGGTCACCGCATTCTTCGATGAAGAGGTCCGTGTGGTTGCCGAGCTTGTGGCGTTGCGCGGTGTTCATGAGCGCGACGCCCAGTCCTTGGCCTGCCTCGTCCATGTCCTCACTGCCGCAGCGGATGTGGGGGTGGCGGTGTCAGCTACCACGCTTGTCGAAGCGGCAGCAGCAGTGGTGGCGCATCATGGCCAGCGTGGTGGGGACGACGTGCAGGGTCGTTAGCAACGACCCCCTGGTGCAGCTGTGTGCCGTGGCTGCTTCACTGCTACACCACCGCACATAACCGGGTATCATCATCGTTGCTGACCACCTCGACGCAAACGCCCGGCAACAGCGTTGCAAGTTGGTCGGCTGCGAGCGCATGGATGACCGCCGCTGCCGATCGCGTGTGCACCACGCAAAGCGCCGAGTTGCTTCAGCTCACGCCAACACTGCTGAGGAGGAGAAAAGACGCGGCACATGGCAGCAGCACTGACGCCTCAGTGCAGCAGGAGCAGGCAACGAGGGCGCATACGTTTGGGCTGTGGCAGGGCGTGCTGGACGCCGAGGTTTCCTGCGTGGCAGAGGCGCTGGCGTACACGTGTGAGGGAGACGGCCGCGGCGTCATGCGAAGGGCGGCAAGTGAGCCGTGGTTGCGGGACTGGTATACTGGGTACGGCGTTACATACATGAGAGGAGGGAGCAGTAGTGACTCTACCGGCACGTGGCACCCCTACTGGCAGCTGGTGGTCAGTGGGATGCTGCAAAGCTGTGCCCGCGCTGTGGACACGATTGTCGAGCTCAGCAAGGGCACGAGCGTGCAGAGACGCAGTGATGAGCTTCCTTCAGCGGGACCCAAGGCCACGCGACATAACAATCCGAAGCTGTCAAGCTCGACATTAGCTACCCTGGAGGAGATGCAATTTTACGCTGTTGGCTCCTATGTCTCCCTCCGACGCATTGCGAGCTCGCTGCAGCGTCATCGTCGTCTCGTGCCACTACTGCAGCTGCATGCGATGGTGAGCGGGTGCGTTGGCCCGTCCGGCGCAGTCGCGGATGCGTTCCTATCGAAGCAGCCGCAGCGGCGTTCGTACGAGAACGATGCTCCACACCGAAGCGTTAGCGGTGTCGCAGGCTCTTTATCGATGTCATCAGCTGCAGCACAATGGCGGCGCCGTCTCTTGTCAGGAGAGCTGCTCCAACCGCGATCCACTGCGCCGGCTTCTCAGGATGAGCGCAGATGGCACCGCCGCCACAATCGCCCATCGCCAGCGTATCTTCTGCAACGACATCAGGCAGGTGCGATGCTGTGGCGCGAGGTTGTTCTCTTCGACGCGTACACCCTCATTACAATCGGTCACGTGAGCGAATACGCCATCGACGGCGCGGAGCTGGACAAGAATGCCGTGCTGCAGCAGCTGACATGGCTTCAGCAAGAGTGTGCACTACACCTCAAGGTGCTGGGAACTTCAGAGGGCGAGGTAAGAGAGAGAGCTGGCACCGATTACGAGCCTGCCGAGTCGAGTGGGAGCATCGACGACGATTCAGCAGCGACCAAAGACTGTGATGCATCCTACACTGTGTCCCATACACGTAGGCCGGTGTTGCTGCGGTGCCTCACACCGCGCACTCGTGCCGGGTTGATTGCCAAGCTGCAAGAGGGACTTCGCCTGAGTGCCAAGGTGCTCGCCCGCTGGGGCACGCCGGAGCAGATTTGCGCACTCTACCTTCGCTATCCATCGATGGGGGCCAGTTGGGAGGTGGGGCGGGCGTTGCTGCAGTGTGGGCAGTACGGCGTCGCTATGGGGTGCTGGAATCGCTATTGCAAACGGGTGCAGCCGCGCGAGGAGTGCAGTCGATGTATCCGACGGCCACCTCCTCTACATCCCCTCCTCTGTCGCTACTGTCCTCCCGTACGACTGCCTTGCGCCAGCTTCTGCTGGAGGCGATGGAGGGTGCCGCAGCCGCACTGGTGCAGCACTCGCGGTGGTCGCAGGCACCTCCTGCCTCGGGGACCTCTCCGCACGCCGCTGCCACCCCTACCGACGGCAGTGCGGGAGAGGGGGAGGTGCCACTCCCTGCAGAGCTGCGTACGCAATTGCACTCCTTGTACACACACCTGCACTCGCTGCCGGTTCCGCTACCTTTGTGCCTTCACGCAGTCGTGCGAGGCCTCACCTCGGCATCCTCTGACACCGCTGCCTACGGCGTACACGACGACGCCGACGCCGCACCACCCTTAAATGTGCGTTGGCAAGTCAGATCAAAGTCCAGCACGACTCTGCACTCCCCGTCTGCGTTGCCACCTTCATCGCTACAACCCTGCACATCCGCAGAAGAGCGCACTCGCACGACGGCGGTGCTATGTACATACGTTCTACGCTGTCATCTCGCTGAAAACTCGCAAGGAGGACTTCTGGCCAAGACAGTGGAGCTCTGGGCCTCGTGCGTGGCGCCGTACCTGGGTCGACGCAGCAGCGACGGCGCTGAGGCTTTACCCGCGTCTCCGACGTTGCTGGAGCTATCCCTCTCAGATCGGTACCTCCGTGCTGTAACAACAAGGCTCCTCTGTGGCTATCCTCAGCTGCCGGTCGCTCGACTGCTGTTGTCGCGTCTGGCTCAGCTGACGACTCCGCCGCTGTGGAGGGTGGCATCGGACACGATAGGTGGCCCATCAGCCATTAACGACAATGCCCCGCAGCACATGATGCACGGGTAGCGCTGACGGTGGTGTGGCTGCTTGGGGTGCTCTACAGGCTTGTCGGTATGCCTGAGGCGAGCCACTCCACAACCAGCGCCGGGTTTCGTCCTCCCGCACGTGTCGCCATGGCTCCGACTCTCGCCTATCGACTGTGTGTACCAGTGGCGGTAACAATACCACCAGTGAACACCACCACGACCTCAGCGCAAGACACGGAGAAAGCGGCGCTTGTGTCATGCGATACGCAGTTCCTCTCTTGCTGCCGCGTGTGGAGTGCTGGGTTCACAGAGCGTTACGCGCTGGACACACTGCGCTTGATGCCGCGCATCGCCTTGGAGGCTCTTGAGCGGCTGTTGCGCCCGCGGGCGTGGCACTCTGCCACCGCGGCTGCCAGCACCCCGACCGCCTCTCTCAGTGGGACTGTACAATGGGCAGGCATTCTCTCTGGATGGAGCGCCAACTTCTTCCACGATCGCATCAACGTGATCTTGCAGTGCCGTCAAGCCGAGGAAGAGGAACAGCGACATCCTTGGCAGTGCAGTGGGTGCTACCTGTGGAACAGTCGATACACAAGAACCTGCAAGCGGTGCCATGCCTTGTCAACGGTGCTGTTGCAATGCCGTGCATGCGGGTGCTTGACGTCGTCTGCGGACGACCGGGTCGATAGTGGGTTGAGTTGTGACGTCTGTGGAGCGGCGCTGGTCCCACCGCTGTCGCTTCAGAACAGTGAAGGGCTGCAGTCACCTCTGTCACCGGCCGACTCCGTGCTACGCGCTTCCACAAACAATGCAAGCCAGGTGGATGTCCTGGCACAAGACCTTACAGCTGCCACGAGTAGGCACCACGCCGTTGCTACCGCTGCAGCGGCCACTGTCAATGGCACCGGCCGCGCAGCCAGCCGGTTCACCACTTCTGCCTCCATCGCACGCGTCATAACGCTGCGGCAGTGGGCGTGCACGCACTGCCGCAGTCCGAACGATCCCCATCATGTCTTCTTCTGCCGCAGCTGCGGGCGAGCAGCAACCGATCCGGAGAAGCGTGAGGCGGTGGCCAGCGTGACTGGTGCGGTCAGCGGGGCAAGCAATGCTGCGACAGGATTGGTTTGTGGGTGCTGTGGACACAGGCCCAAGTCCATCGAGGCGCGTATGCTGCCGTGGTGCGAGCAATGCGGTGCTCTTTATCAGCGTATTCAAGAGCTGTGCAAGGCCTCTGTGGGGAGCGGTGCTTTGCCATTGTCGACGAACTCGCCGTCATCCTCGTCTGCCCCCGTCATGAGCACTATCACTTCTGCTGCTGCTACAGACCGGCACTCACCACATCTGTGGTGGTGCGTTGAGTGCACGTCAGTGCTCAATCCCTGGACACGCACTCACTGCGAGCTCTGCGGTGCCGGCCGGCCCGCCACTGCAGCCGCTGTTCCGGGGGCGACGCGGATGACCACATCGTCCTTGTCATGTGGTTCCTCACTGCTGTTAGAGAAGTCCATCGCTGCCGCACCTCTCATTGTAATGCCTTGGCTAATGCAGGCGTGCCCCTCCTGCAAGGCACAGAGCCGTGTTGGTGTGGCTCATTGCTGGCAGTGTCACGGGCTGCTGACGTGGCCGCTCGAGGTGCAGCAGGCAGTGTCCAACGAGTGGTGGCGGTGGGTGACACAGGTAGCGCATGTTGTGGTGGACGTCACGGCGACAGGATCGCAAACCGAAAATGATGCCTCGTGCTCCTCCACAGGCGCAGACGCCCCATTGCACGTCCCACGCGCTGCGCAGTGGCTGTGCTTGCATGACGGCTGTATGCACCTCAACCTCGTCAACAGTGCGGCGACAGACGCCGATGACAACTCAGGCGCAAGCCCGACGCCTCTCTGTCATAGTTGTGCCGCGTGTGCCTTCACCCTGCGCTGTCCAGTCGAAGTGCTGAGTCCGTTTCATGACCGCTTTGCCTGGAGTGAAGGAGCAGCGCAGCTTTCCCCGACGAACGCTGCGGTGGCGGTGGAGGCGCTGCTGTTGCCACCGAGTGCACCATTGCCTGGTGACATCACTGTGCGACACTCCGAGGCGTTCGGCGCTGTGAGCACAGCTACGCAAGGGTCGTCTACAGTACGATCAGCAGAGACCGCGACAACGTTTTCTCACTCACACGAGCGATGGCTTCATCGCTCGTGGTCTTTAGGTGCAACGACCACCGTTGCCTGTGTTTCTTGGGGTCGATTGGGGCGTCTGGGGTTGCAGAGGCGGCGGAGGTGTCAAAACTGTTGCCGCTGCGCCTTCGCTCCCTCTTGATGATCAACGTGTGCGCCTCCTGCGGATGGTGCACGTGGGGCCGGTCGTCGTGCGCGTATGACATACCGGCTACTCCCCGTGCCGGTGCGAGCGATGCATGAGGCAGCAGCTGTCCTCGTCCCGCCACGTCGTCAGCGGCGAGAGGAGGACATGTTGGCACAACCGTCACTGCTGCCGGGAGAGCACGCCATGGCTCTGCGGCTGCTCCTAAAGGCCCTGGCACACGCTGTACAGGAGGGAGTTACGCTCGAAGTACCACCGCCCAGGCGCGCCGCTTCCACGCCAACCCGCACTCATAGCTGCAGTGCCTCAAAGGCGGCCTCTTCTTCGGTGGGTGTGACGGCTCCGCATCGAAGGCTAGATTGGGCGTGGCTCTCACGTTTTGTCTTCTCTGGAGTCCGACTCATCACCTCGTCCGTGTCGGAGGCTTTACCCAGCCGGGTGACGCTGGCGGGGGCTCGTGCGCGGTGCATCACCTGCACTGCCTGCACGAGCGCCTGCCGTGGCGCGGCTGCGACTTGGCGTCTGCGCAGCAGGCCTGCTCCGCTGAGCCGCGAGTGGGCGTGCTTGAGAGCGGTGCTCACGACACCGGAAGGGTGCACTCGGCCATTGTAGATGTGCGTCAGGTCTTGGACGGCGTGTGCACTCTTGCCGAATACCGCATCAGGGGCTCATTGCCGAGCTCGAGGTCACCGCGGCGACGACATCACGGCAAGGGCGATCCCACCCACCGACAGAATGAGTCTCCACCAGAACTTCCGCCATCTCTGCAGGACGCATGGACCCGTCGGCTGCTTCTTGCCGCCCTCGAATTAATCGATGTGGTCAGCAGCAGCACTGTCTTTGATGAAATTGGTTTTGCCACGCTGCGCCGCCTGTGCCTCCTGCTCCGACCACACGAGGCGGAGCACATCAACACGGAGACCAAGTGGACATACCTGCGGGACATGAAGCTCTCTCGAACCCACATGTTGCACGGGTGTGTGCAGTGCGAGCGATGCTTGACAACCCACGGACCCGAGCAGCCGTGTGTAGCACCGTAGCTGATGCATCACCGGCGCTACTCACTAAAGCTTCTACCGAGATCACCCCCTCCCCCAAATTTCTCAACAGACCTCCACAAAACAGACGACTTGGACGACATAGCGTGGGCCCTGTTGATGATGATGGCTTTGACTTTGTTCTTTCGGTGGGTGGGTGGGTAGGTGGGAGGAGGAGGAGGATGAAAGGGACTTAGGGCGGCGCTGGCGCAACGCGTTGTGCGCTTTCTCTCGTCGTGTCTGTGTTTGTGTGGCCATCCGCATACACAAGGCTCCTTTGCGCATATTTCAAAGACTGCTGTGAAGCAACCAGCGAGCTTGCACACTACCCCCTCCTCTCTCTCTCCACACACACACACACACACACACACACACAAGGATGGATGAGCTCGCACGCACGCTCATCCACAACGCACATCGAACGCTATATCCTTTTCCTTCTTTCCTTCTGTTGCGAGAGAAAACCGAAGCGATGTAGAATGAGGGGATGTCGAACGTTGCGCGATTTGCGCGTTCGTCTTTCTCTGTAGTGGCGGTGAAGGCAGATGAACTGGCCTCTGTGCTCGCATTGATGCGACCCATGCTATCCCCCTTCTCTCCCAGCTCTGTTGAACACACACAGACGCATATGTGCGTGCACTTCACTCATCTTCTTTTGGCGTTCATCTTGATTCCCATTCCCGCCTCCCTCTCTCTCTCTCTCGTTCCCCTCTACCCACATGCACTAACACACCTGTCCTCCCCCTCGACTCCTTCGGTACTGCCTTGCTCTAGGGCCTGACACGTGGACTCGTTGAGAGGCACTTGGAGAACCATTGTATCTCCTGGTGCGCTTGTTAGTTGTGTGCTTTGTGGTGTGGCTCCTCACCAGTACACACGGATACCCCCCCCCCCCCTTCTGCCACTCCTTTGCAGGTGCTCGCATAGGCACAGACGTGCGCGAGCCTTTCACACCCTCGTTGAGGAAAGTCGCTCTTTTCCCCGACGTGTTGTTGCTGCTACTTTCTTCCTCCGCATCAGAGGCACGCTTGCTTTTCTCCTCCTTTCGTGTGCTGCTGAAATGCTTCGACGTTGTGCGGCGTGGTACCTCAAGGCACGACCAAAGACGGTTAGCGTAGAGCCAGGTAGCAACCGCTTCCTCGACCCCAAGGTGGAAGCGAAGGCGAAGGACCTCTTCGCAGTACCGGAGTTTCCGAACAAGGCAGTGCTGCACAACTGGCGTTTCTTCATCAAGGCTGGCAAGGCTGCCACGGGGCCTCCGGTTGGTCAGGAGTTCTCGAAGCTTGGACTGAAGGCGATGGACTTCGCCAAGGCCTTCAACGACCGCACAAAGCCGCACTTCAAGGATGACATTGAGCTCATTGTGCGCATTCAGGTTTACTTTGACAAGTCGTACATCTTCCGCATCGAACCGCCCCGACTGCGTGGTTTCTGTTACGTGCGATTCGCAAGAAGAGAGGCGAGACGGGCCCCGTAGGGCTGCGTGGCAACTACTGTGCCTACCTCACCCTAGAGATGTGCTATGAGATCGCCAAGATGAAGCAGATGTCGTGGGGCAAGGTCGAGTACCCACCCATAGAGGTACGTGTGCGGCGCGTCGTTGGTCAGGCGAGGCGCATGGGCATTGCCATCATCGGCGTTGACACCGCGCACAGCTCGCCTGTGAAGGGCATGACGGAGAAGCAGTATCTGGAAGAGAGTGAGAGGTACCGCAAGGTGCACATGGCGCAGTACGAGACGCTGAAGGCGAAGGAGCTCGAGTCAGCCCCGCTGATTGAGCGTCTGCATCGACCGAACATGGCTCCGCTAACTAACGCACAACTCGAGGAGGGCTTAAAGGATGCAAACTTGCTGAACGCCCTCTGGAAGTCGTCTCATCCCAAGAGCCTCTTTGCGCAGGACAGGCGTAATCGCGAAATGGCGCGCCGCTACCTGAACACGCGCGGCTGGTTCAACGAAATGACCCCGGAGGAGATGCGTGCTGTCTTTCTGAACTACCGCTTGCCCGAGCAACCTCGCCAGCAGCAGCTGGGCATGACAGAGGGGCAGGTGCAGTCGCAGGCTTACTGGTCGCGTGATGCTGCTTCACCACAGTAAGACAGGGGCGCTTGTATGTGTCTGTACATGCGTATGTGTATGTGTGTGTGTAGGAAGTTTGTGTGGTTCTGAGCAGAGGCGTTGCTGGTTGTGCTGAGCCCGAGTCGGTTGTGTCGCCACTCACCTTGTTCTTTTCAATCATCACCCACTCTTCCCCCTCCCCCCCACACACACACGAGGGCATAGACCCTCTCTCCTCTCGCTGTGCTTCCTCCTTTCTTCTGCCCTCTTTCACCTCCTTTGTGTCTCTCCCCTCTCGCCTCTGTTTTGAGCTCTGCTTTGCCCTTTCCTCCGCCGTGTCAGCTCCGCTCACCCTTGCCTCCCACCGTCTCCAGCCTTGCCTATCGCGCACGGCGAGCCACTCCAGGTGGTGCGTGGGTTTTTTTTTTGTGGGGGGGGGAAGGGAGACGACAGGGGGTTGGTTGGTGGATGAGGTCGATTGGGCGTTGTGAGGAGGAATACGGAAGAAAGCAGCTGCGAGACATAAGCGATGTCCTTACGAAACATCGAGGGCGACCCTCTAACGACAGCGAGAGCGGAGGCTGTCATGGATCGAGGAAAGAGAAAGCGAGACGGAGGGAAGGGGAGAGAAGAGGGAGGACAAAGGCGACAAACAACAGGGCCACCGTGTACCCCCCCCGTCCTTCTCTTTCTCGCTCAGCTGCTCTCTCTCTTTTGGTCGTTATTCAGGCCTTCGTGTCCGTCGGTGACCTTCTTATCCTCCTCCCTCCCCTGCTGCGTCTTCGATGCTGACGGTTCTGTTGCGGGGCGATTTCTTCCATCTCCCTTTGTAACTTCTCTCTTTCTTTTTCCACCCCCCCTCCGCCACCCCCCATCCCCAGGCTGGCCTCCCCTCTACCGCCCCCCCTTATCTACACCCACACACCCTCACCAACCCCGAAGAGTACAACGGAAAAGAAAGAAAGAAGCCTCACACACGCGTACGCACAAACTCCCATCGCTGTGAAGCTCCACAGAAGAGGTAAAGACGAACGCGAAATAGCAGCGAACACCAACGAACCTTTACACTTCTCGTCGACCCTTTCCATTTCTCTCCTCACGCACAGTCTTTCCTTTCCTACCCAAGACCGCACGTCACCTCGCACAGCTTCCCAAAGACTGTTGTCCTCGAAGTGACCCCCCACCCCATCCCCACCAAGAACAACACCCCCACCACCACCGCCACATTTGGCAGCGTCCGCATCGAAGGGCGAAGAGGCTCCCCCCTCCCCTCCCCCAAAACGAGCACCGCCACTCGTGCGCGGCGACTCCCACGAAAAGATCACCTGGCCTACCGTTGCCAGCTACAGCCGTGTGTCCTCCCTGCCCCTCTGCTTCCCACGAGGCTCCTCCTGGCCAGCCTCATCAGCAGCAACAGAAGGCCACGTCGATGCCGCCCAAGGTGATCCAACCACCGAGGTGGCGGGAGAGCGCCATCCACCACCTTCCCGATGCCGACCTAGATCTTTTCTTCCGTATACTGCGCTTCGTCTCCACCTACCCGCAGCTCGCCACCCTCAAGAAGGCCGCGGAGTGCCCCAATACCGCTGATCGAAGCACACCCACCACGTTCTCCACGCCGGTCAGCAGTAGCAGCGCGCCTTTGGATCGGAAGGGCATGCAAGCCGGGACCAGCACCTCCGCGAGCAACCGAATTCAGATGCCGCCCGTGCTGCTGGAGCCACTGGAGGAGTTCCGCATGATGGCGACGAATCTGCCCATCGATCAGGAAGGTCTTCATGCAGCGCGCAAGATCGTGTGTGAGCTGCTCGAAGAGCTCTGTGACGAGCTTGCCGATCCTGTCATCACGAAGGAGCTGCAGCAGAAGGTGCTGTTGACGGGCGAGAGAAAGACCCCGGGAAACTCGAGCAGCAGTGGCGCGCCGGGTAGCTCAGCTGTGGAGTGCGGTGCCATCTGTAGTTCAAGCAACTTTGGCATCAATACCCTCCACCAGATGCACGAGATTGTCCCTGGCTTGTGGTGCAGCTCCTACCACCCAGCGATGGATCTCAATCTGATGCGGCGCCACGGCATCACTCATGTGTGCTGCTGCATTGGCACGCAGCCACGATTCCCGAAGGACTTTGTGTACATGACGCTGTCAGCCGACGACCGCCCGGACTATGACATGTCATCACACTTTGCACGCACCTTTGAGTTTATTGAGAACGCGCTGGTAAAGAATCACGGTGGGGTGCTTGTGCATTGCGGTGCCGGTATCTCTCGCGCGCCGACGGTGGTTTCAGCTTATCTGATGCGGAAGCTGCATCTCAGCTCATCTGCTGCCATTCATCTGGTGCAGCAACACCGCCCGTGTGCATCGCCGAACATTGGCTTCTGGAAACAGCTACGCGAGTACGGCACACAAATGGGTGTGGATGAGCCCGTGCCGGGGGCGCGTAGGGAGCTGGTGAGCGAGAGCTTCTCGCGTGCGGTGAATGTACTAAGGAAGCCTTAGATGTCCAAGGCGGGATAAGGGGAGGCGACTCGTCAAGAGGGTCGACTGCTGAAGACTCGTATGCACACACGCGGAGGGAAGAGGGTGGAGGAGTCTTTGCTGTGTCCCTGAGTCTCTCTTTCGACTAAACACAGGCACCATCTCTCATTCGGTCTTTGCGCATTGATGCCTCCCTCCCGCAGCCTTTTCTTTGTCGCCTCTCTGTGTGTGCGCGTGTGCGTTTTTCCGCTGAATGTTTGTTCTCCTCGCTCGTCACGCTCGCTCCCTCTTTCTGTTCATGTTGTTGTGATGGCTTGTCGCTGCTTTGAAGAGACGTAGTCGTGTGCCGCGGGTGCCCCCCTCCCCCTCCGCTACTGCTGCTGTTGGGCTTCCTGTCAATGTCGTCGCCCTCCCCATCTTATCGGTTTGGGTTGTGGTGTATTTGTTGCCGGAAGCGGGCGTGGCTCTTCCTTCATTTTGCCCCCCCCTTTCTCATCGATACGAGCGTAACTTTGCTGGCGCACGTGCGGCGTATTTCCATCCCCATTCTACGTGCCTCCTTTTCCTTGTCTAGTAAACATGATCGACAGCGCAGCTACGAGGGACAACTGCCGAGAGGGAGGGA
Organism: Leishmania lainsoni; assembly: GCA_003664395.1. Taxonomy (NCBI): domain Eukaryota; phylum Euglenozoa; class Kinetoplastea; order Trypanosomatida; family Trypanosomatidae; genus Leishmania; species Leishmania lainsoni. The sequence continues at coordinate 67,432 of RAIA01000107.1, forward strand.
GGGAGGGAGGGGGGAGGGGTGACCAGGACAAAGAAGGTCGGCGACGGCGGAGGTGCTCGGTGTGAGTGACATGGGTAGCTGAGAGGATGAGAGATCACGCTGTCTCCGGCTTTAGAGAGAGGAGCGCAGCCACGCACGCGCTTCCTCTCTCCATCTGCACACACGAACACAGCGTGAACCTTCCCTTTCCCTTTTTTTCCTTTCCCGAGCTCGATTTACAGCCTCGGCTATCGCTTCTTACCTCTTCACTGATGCTCTCTGTCTCTCTTTCCCTCGTTGCCTCAACTCATTGTTCTTCTCCCTTTCCTCTTTGTCTGTGCACTACCTCGCTCGCCCGTAGCTCCTTGGAGGGAGGGAGGGGGGAGCATGTCCACGTCAGTGGTGAGGCAATCTCTGTACTTACTTTTTCCCCCTCTTACACTCTCGCTTCGTCTTTCTACTCCTTTTCATTGGCGTGTATCTTAGCGCCTGTATACTTTGCGTGTGTGTGTGTGTGGGTCAGCGATGAGCTTGGCATACGCTACACACAGCCACCCCCCTCGCCCCTCCCTCATGCGCCTATCCAGTGATGTCATGCGAGAAAGCCAGTCATGATGGGCCATGCACCCTCTGGCTGCTTCAACTTACTACTACTACTACTACCGCTGCCCCCCTCTTTTTCTTTCGTTCTCTTCGTGCGTGCTTCTTGTGTTAGAGAGGGGTCGCCCGCTGGCAGACCGCTGGTGGCAGACAAGAGAAGGATGCCAAACGTACTGGTCACACACAGGGCCAGTAGGCGAAAACAAGAGAGGGGGCGAGAGGACGCGCGAGGAGGAGGGTGAGGCACGCAGCGTATGGCTCAGGTACTTCTTGTCGACTGCGCGTTCATGTACTTTTGCCTGCTGGTGTATCGGCCCTCCTCCAAAAGACTGCTGGCACAGCGGCTGCGGTGTGTGGAGTTGGTGATCACTGGGGCGAAGGGCGAGGAGAAGGGAAAGAGGCGATCGGAACGCAACGAGGGGAATGATAACGTGTGTGGTGTAGATGTGTAGTAGTGGTGGGCGTTGAGACGCCGCCGTGCCTTGTTGATCATTCCGTGGCCCCATGTATGACATTAAATGCCTTCGTCTTTGAGCCGTTTACAGCAGTCAGGAAGAGAGCGCTGTGATGAGTGTGTGTGCCGACGGAAGGAAATGTCATCAGGTGTTGAGGATGCCTGCGCCACTCCTCTGTAAATCCTCATGGACAAAGCCTCTCTCTCGCTGTGCTTCCTCTATCTCCTCTAGTAGCTCAGAGACGCTTGAAGTAGGTGAGTGGGTTGCATGCGATGTAGGAAGAGGCCTCTTATGCGAGTTTATGCTTGCATGGAATAACTGCGCCAAGGCACGCAACACACACACACATACACACAGACAGACAGACACACACGTAGTAAAGGAGGTACACAGCGGCGCTTCTGACCTGCGCCTCCTCACAGATTGTATTCACAACAGTCCGCATTGCTTCACTGTTCTTCGAGTCTTTTCCATCTTTCCCTTCTTCCTCGACTCTCTTGTCTGTCTCCTGGCATCTCTCACGACTGGGGATATCAGCGCACCAACGATCATATCCACAGCCGCAAAAAACAAACAAAAACGTAAAAAAGAGCCAGAGGGAAACGGCGTCACACCATTTCTTCTGCTTCTCACGTTAAGCAGTGCTCTACGAGACACAGCCTCCACACCCGCATCCACAGCTGCGAGCGTGTGCTTCTCAAGTACTGAGATACCTTCTTTGACACGTACAGACACACACAGGGACATCATGCTAGGCTCTGGCAAATCGAGCGGCGTGGTGAACGAGGCCAGCAACCTCAAGGCCAATGAGAACCTTACCGCCACTATAGAGCAGATGAATTCGAAGGCGTATCGCCAGAGCCGTGACATGGATGACGTCATCCCGACGCATCGTCGCCCGGTTAAGGAAGCCGTACGCGACAACGGTGTCCCAGCGTATGACCCAGCTGCGGAGAAGTACGCAGAGAAGGTCGAGCGTGGCAATGCGGCGGACTCCGAGGACGATGACGAGGATGCTGAGCTGATGGAGCTTCGCCGGATGCGTCTGCAGCGCATGCGGACCAATCAAGAGAAGCAGGCGGAGTGGCGCAGCAAGCAGCACGGAGAGTACCGCGAAATCTCACAAGATGACTTCTTCAACATCGTCGTGCGCGATAAGGGTGGAAGTGAACGGGTGTGCGTGCACTTCTACCACAAAGACTTTGAGACCTGCAAGGTGATGGACCGCTACCTGTCGGAGCTGTCACGCACCCTGCTACCCGTGAAGTTTGTGAAGATCGACGCTGAGCGCTCACCCTTCCTGGTGGAGCGGCTGCACGTGACGACGCTGCCGCACTGTGCGATCTTCCTGAACGACGTGTGCATTGATCGAATTGTTGGCTTTGAGGGGTGTGCGGCAGAAGACGGCGCCCTCGACGCGAACCTGCTGCGGGAGCGCATTATCCACACACTCAAGCTCGAGGACGACAAGTAGGCATAATAGTCGAACTAGCGACGGGCCAGGCGAACACACACACACACACACACGAGATGCTGAGTGAGGGCTAGAAGAGACACGGGCTCGCTTTGGAGGAGAAAGCGACAGGAAGGAGGGGCAGGGGCGTAGCGCTTTTGCTGCTGTAGTGCATCTCGCGGTGATTCACGCGAGGGTTTTGTACCAAGTGGGAGCGTTGTGATGTATTGTGTGCGTGTTGTGTGCCCCCGTGTATCACACAGGTGTCTCACCCTCTCTCATTTCCTCACCCCATACTTGGACGCTTCTTTCCGCTGTGATACCTTACGACCTTTCTGTTGTATTGTGTTGGTTAACACCTCTCTCCCTCTCCCTTCCCTCCCTCACGGTGCACACCGACACACATACACGTGTGTGACAGCTTCCACCGACTCCCTACTTCCTTTCCACAGCACACGCCGTACACACACACACGCGGGTAGGTGTTGGTGAGGTCCAAGAGGAAACTCAAATGGTCCAGTTTAACCTGACATTGATGGGGCTGTGCCTGGCCGGCTTTCTTTTGTCGAGCTACGCCTACTCGGTCGAGGTGCATGTGGAGCGGGCGAAGCAGCTTGGCGTCCCGTACCGTGCCTACTGCGATATCGGGCCTTTCTCATGCACGGAGGTCTTCTCCTCTGAGTTCAGCTCCGCCACCCACTTATTAGGCCTTCCAAAGGTCCCCAACGCGCTTGTCGCGATGATCTACTATATGGTAGAGATGCTCTGTTGCTGGCATCCGACACTGATCTTGATCATCAGCTCGCCGGGCATCCTGGTCACGGTGTGCTTCGCCTTTATTCTCACAGTAATCCTGCATGACCTGTGCATAGTGTGCTGCTTGACTTATGTGGTGAACGTGGCAACAGTGTACGTGGCGTACCGATGGTGGAAGCAAACTGCGGCACGCAATGTGGCAGCAGCATTTCCGTCATCGACGAAGTCGAAGAAACACGCGTAAGCCACATCTTTCTCGCCCTCTTTCTCTTCTCGCGTTGTGCGGTGAACGCATGGCGAGGGAAACTGTGGAGAGAGCAGGCAGATGCATCGCACGAGGCTAATGTGTCGGAAGTTCTGCGAGGCGCGGCCTAATATAGCAGGTGAGTAGCATGTCGAACACACAAGCTTAGAGGAAGCCCCTGCGAGTGTGGGGTCGAGGGTGTGTGCGTGCTGATATCAGACACTAGTCTTCTTCGGTCTCTCTGTATAGCTGCGGCGATGACGATGGGCGTATGAACGTGACCCCTATACGTAGAGCAAACGATTTGTAGGGTGGTGGGTGTAGGGAAGGGGGGAGTGGCTCAGAGTGGAGGGAGACGACATAGCTTCTGGGCACTTTCTCCGCTTCCTCTTCCTTTCCCTCACTCACACTCACACCCATCCACGTCTTCATGGGTATTGCAGCTATATCACCGTTGTTCCGGTGTCAAAAGGTGATGAGGGCGTGTCTTTGCGTCGGATAGGCGGTGACAACGGGCAGGGGCGGGCAAGGGAGGCAGGCCGGAGAGGGCCATGTCAAACGTCCCCTCAACGGGCCTACTGCTGCTCTGCTCTCCTCTGCTTTCTCTCTGTGTGGGTGTGTCTCTCTTTCTCACACTCTAACAGACACTCCATGTTGCCTCCCCTCTTTGCAGAACGCACGCTGAGCTGTTGTCACCACTTTCTCCCTCCCCTCTTTCACTGTGTTTTCTCTTGCGCCACCCTCGCTTTGACCCCCTCTCTGCAGTCACGCAGAGTTGTGCTCCTTCCACAGGGCAGAGAGGTAGCAGCAGCGTTGGTGGACGAACCTCACCGTGAACCCTTCCGCTACCCTATCTGGGCATTCCTTACATGTACTGTAGGCGTGACACTTAGCACGCGTGGGTGTTCGTGTGTCTGTCTCCGCCTGATATCCTCCCTTCGGGTGGCCGCATTTTTCCCGTTCTCTTCTTCCCCTTGGTGAGGGAGAGAGGAGGCGGCAGTGCTGCTGAGAGAACAAGTAGGTGCCACTAGGATCGACATCACATCACTCCTACACACCCCCCACACACCGAGACTCGCGCACAGATCGACGCCAAGTATTTCACAGTTTCATAGGTCAACCCCCCTCCTCCTGTGCCTCAGCCTTCGCAATCGGTGTTCGTAGTATCGCCGTGCCCGTTCACCACTCTTCTTCATTTCTTCCTCCGGCACAAGTGAGCACACACAAAAGCTCACCGTGCAGTCAAACCGAAACTCGCCATGTACCGCCGCTCCTGTGTGTTGCTCGTCTCCTTTGGCAGCCGGACACCTTTTGGTCCCCCAGACCGCGCTGGCGACGTCTCTGGCGCGAAGCCGCGCTTCGGGGATGGCGGCTCCGCCCCGCGTGACTTGTTTCAGAGGATGGCGCTGCACCGCCAGTCGCACTACACCGTCTCTGCTGGTGGCCGAGGAGCTGCAAGCTCGTCTGAATCGCTTTCGGCGTCGTCCTCGACGGCTCGGAAGAAATCGTACGCGGAGGTGGCTGCTGGGGCGCTTGGGACGGCCAGCAGCGCCGGCCGCCAGGAGGGCGTGCATATGTACGCTAACAAGGAGAACGCGTGGGACGGCTACACGGACGACCGTTTCTATGGCGCCAAGCGCTTTCGCGAGTACTGGCAGCGCATGCTGGCCGATCGAGGCGTGCGGTACTACATCTTCACCATCATCGTCCTCATGATGGCTGCCACGGCGAAGCTCTGGCAGATGCAGAACTTGCAGCGTGAGGAGAGCGGCTTGCTGGGGCCGCGGAAAAAGCAGTACCGCAGCCGTCTTACTATCGTGCTCGACGTTGACGAGACTATCGTCTCCTACGGCGACAAGGCGTTCCGTCTAAAGGCCGGGCTCGTTCCCCGCCCCTACTTGGCGGAGCTGCTTGACTACCTCACCTCTATCGATGCGGAGGTGGTGCTGTGGTCCGCCTCGAGCGAGCGGTACATGCGGCAGGTGCTCGGCGTAATCGATCCGACGGGGGTGCGCGTGTCGCAATACCTCGCGCGCGGCAGGGAGTGGTTCACACACGACAACTACTACGAGAAGAACATCTTGTGGCTGAAGCGGCCGCTGGAGAACACCCTTATCATCGAAAACCGCCCCCTTTCAGTGCGCAACTGCAACGGGAACGCCATCCTCGTGGACGACTTCATCCGCGGCGAGTACATGGACACTGGCCAGGACTACCCCGCGAACGACCACGCCCTGCGGACGATCAAGAATATTGTGCAAGACCTTGAGACGAGCGGCATGTCTGTGCCGGAGTACCTCGCGAACCGCAAAGTGCGCAGTAAAGCGATTAAGGAGATTCCGTGTCACCTTGCAATTAGGCAGCTGCCGGAAGAAATCGCGCGAGGTGTGTTTTACTTTATCGGTGATAAGTACAAGGCCAAGTCCAACGCCACTTGATCATCTGTTGTCAAAGGTCGTTGGGCCGAGTGTACAAGACAAGCATATGGGTCTTCGCCAGGAGCAGGACTGCGGGGGGGGCGGAGCCGATTATCTTGGTGGTGTTGATAGCTGTGTAGGAGAGGTACGCGTTGCTTCTGCTAGCTGTGCTGACGTGTGACGATGGGTGCTGTTTTATGTCTACTTCAGGGGACCTCCCCTGTAGTCTTTTACTAGACGGACTTGAACACGCGCGCAACGCTCTCACAGGCGGTGACTCTTTGGGGGCCTGTGGAAATGCAGCGTGTGTCTGTGCCTCCGTCTGCCTTGTTGCACGACAGATTTGTGTGCATGTGTCTTTTACCGCACTACAGGTGAAGGCGATGAGGCGAAGTGATCACGGTAAACTGGAAGCACAAGCAAAGGAAACGCACGTTGTTGTCGTCGTGACGAAGTACTGGACCATTCACTCCCCTTCGCCCTTGTGTCCTTATTCCCCCCCCTCCCCACTCATGAGCGCGCGTCAGCCCGCGAGTCATCCGGCGTCTGCTCTCTCGCTCTCTGTGCAGCTTCCTACCTTCTCCTTTGCTTCTCACTTTCTCCTTTCCTTTCCCCCTTCTGGACGCCACTCTACAGCCCCAGTCTTAGGGCGCTGCGCGGTTTGTGTACGTTTTCATAAGACGACGACCGCAGCCATCTCCTCTGTGTGTTTGTCTGCGCGCTTTTCCGATTCGCCCCCCCCCCCCTCCTCCCTGTTCTCTCCAGCGACTGTAGTCTCGAGAGCGGCACTCACGGCCGCTTTCCGCCCATTTGCATCCCCTCCCCCTTTTCCCCCTGCCTCTCTCTCGCTCTCTCTGTGCGCACGTGTGTCCTGTGCGTGTAGAAGGGCGCGTGCCGCTGCGGGGATCGGCTGTAGGGCACCCCAGCTGAGAGGAGGCAGCCTGCAGTGCGAACCCCTTGGTTGGCAGCGGGCATACCCACGCTTACTGTCTCTTGGAGCGCTAAAACGCCGACGGAGCGTTCTTGTGTGAGGACAAACGACGTGCCTCAACCCACGAAGGAGGCGGGCGTTTGACAAAGCGTACGGGCCACAAGTAAAGCAGGGGCATCATGGACTCGAGGCGTGCGCTGGTGAAGCGCTACGTATTCGGCACGAACCATGACGGGAAGAGCTGCTTGCACTGGCTCGATGACGGCTCACTGGTCTACCCGGTCGGCAAGACCGTTGTGCTGCAACAGCCGAACTCGTGCACCCAGCGCTTCCTCGAGGCGGCATACCAGAGCTCGGCTATCACAGCCATTGCGATGAGTGCAAATAAGAAGTTCATGGCGATCGCTGAGGGCGGCCCGCATCCACAGGTTCAGATCATAGACACCGTGACTCGCAAGCGCCGCAAAGTGCTGAGTGTGGCGGACCTGGATAGCAATAAGTATGTGGCCCTCAGCTTCAGCAGTGATGGGCGGCACCTTGTCACCCAGGGCGGTGCCCCAGGATGGAATTTGCACTACTGGAACTGGGAGCGCTCGCAGCCGCTGGCGTCCGTGTCGGTGAGGCAACTGTACTCAGCAAATGTGCAGGTACAGGGGTCGAAGCTAAGCGGCGCGTCGGGGGGCAGCGCAACTCGTATCGATAGTGATTCCACTCGTCGGGAAGGGGACACACAGTCTCTGAAGGCAGCTGCCAGCACGGTGGCGCGCAGCACCCTTGAGACATCGCGTACACCGCCGCAGGTAGTCACAAGCATCGGTATCTGCCCCCTTGATCCGCTGTTGGTGACCGTGGCAGGTATCGGTTTCTTTCGCTTCTACCGGTACACCGAGGGTCTCCTGCAGCCACAGCCCAGTACAGGCGTGCCGCGCGAGCAGTTCGAGAGCTTTTCGACGCACCTCTGGGTCACCGAGCACAACGTCGTCGTCGCGACTCGCAGTGGACGCCTTCTACTCATTCAGGACGGGCGGTACTTGAGTGCGATTGAGATGCCGTCATTGTCGTCGTCGGAACTGCGAGGCACAGTTTCTGATCCCCTCCTGGAGGGAGTGGGTGTCCCCGCAGCGGTGGATGTGGTGACGTGCATTGTACCCACAAATCAGCAGCAGCATCAGCAGGCGCGACACCACAGCGGGTTCATTGCCGGAACGAATCACGGCAATGTTCTCATTTTTCAGGGAGATGGCAATGCCACTGCCGCCGGCGGCGACGTGGATGAACTGGGCGGGGAGATCGCGGCAGGCGACGCGACCAGCTACAAGTTTGTCTGCCGACTAGAGGTACCTGCCTACGAAGCTGGCGAGCTGCAGCAACAGCGCTTGCCACACGCGCTGCAGCAGGGATCTACCGGACAGAACTGGGCCGCTTCAGCGCTGACGACAATCGAAGACACCACCGCTGCGTCCGCTGCGCCACTATTGGGGGCCGCAACGAATGCTGCAGACGCGGGGAGCGGTGGCAAGAGATGCACCGGCCGTCTCTTCCAGCTCCGCGATCAAGTCGGCACGAAGGGTGCCAGCGCGAAGGTGGCCACAGCGGCCACTGCTGGGCAGCGAGGACAGCGCGGAGCAGCTGACGACATAAGCGTCTACAAGAGCGGCGTTGATAGTGTTGGCCAAGCCCTGGGCAGGGATGCACAACGGTACAACGTGTCAGCCTTGGCCCTCGATCAGGCTGAAGAGTGCCTGGCGGTTCTCATGGCATCCGGTAAGTTGTACGGGCTTAACTTCAAGCAGGACTGGCCGGCGCGCGAGGCAATGTTCCACACGTCGAACATATCCACAACGACCCCTCTCTTCCCTGGGGTCGTAGGCGGCGGTGAAGCACCGCTGCTGCTCCCCCAGCTTTCCTCTTCCCTTGAGCACGGCGGGGGCGGGCTCGGGTGGGCATCGTTGGCGGCCACACCTGGGCACGTGTCGACCCGCAGTGTGCTCTTCCACCCTCTTTACCCCTTCACCCACTGTGGCCGCGTGACCGGGATGGACTGCAGTGTGCGCAAGCCGTTCCTCATCACATCTGGCAGTGACCACAGCATTCGTATCTGGAGCACGCAGACGGGGAAGTTGCTCATGTGTCAGTTCTTTGCACAGGAGCCTGGCGCCGTCGCGATCCACCCCGATGGCCTCATGGCAGTCATCTGCTTCCCTGACAAGGTGCGCATCATGAGTGTTCTGTGGAGTTCGTTGCGTGAGCGCCGCTCGATCAACCTGCGCAACGCCTCCGACGTTGCCTTCTCGAAGGGCGGCCAATTCATCTCTATTGTGCACAATAACCTTCTCTGCATCATAGACGCCAACACGTGCGAGCTGCAAGGGCAGCTGCGCGGCCACCTGCAGCGCATCAAAGACTTCCAGTGGTGCTCTACAACGGCGTACCCGACAGACAACCGCATCGTGACGTGCTCCTCAGACGGCATGATCATGGACTGGAACATGTCGGAGATGCGGAAGCAGACGGAGCACACCGATAAGCGCTTCCAGTATGTCGCAGTCGCGTCCGATGACCGAAGTGTCTGGGTGGTGGCAGCACCTACGCCGGCGACGGCACTTGACGTGTCGTGGAAGGTTCTACTGCGCGAGATTGATCGGCAGAGCCTCGGCACCATCAACGTAGGAACTGGCAAAGGTGGCGCAGCGGGCGGCCCAGGCGCGCTGGGTGGCGCGGGTGCCATGGTGGCGACGTTTGCGGGTGGTGGTGGTGGTGGTGGTTGCAGCGCCCTGGGCAACAGCGTCGGCGACTACGAGTTCACTGAAACGGCCCTGACGCGCCTCATAGTGGCACCGCACCAGCGCGTGCTGGTTGCCGGCGCAGAGGATGGCTCCGTGAAGGCCATGACGTTTCCACTTCAGGCCGGGATCCAGGAGGCTCCGATTGCCGCGCACGCGCTGCCGGTGACCCGCATGGCACTGTCCTTTGATGAGAGGACGCTCTTCACCGCCAGCGCGGACGGCAGCGTCATCATGTGGGAGGTTTTCGCCGATAAGGACACGGTGAAGTCCACTGGTGCGGGGGCGACCGTCCTTACTGCTCAACACAACGACCCGGTGAGCCGCCGCAACACGAACGGCACCGAGGAGGTGCTCGTAACGAGACAGGAGATGGAGGAGCAGCGCGTCGAGATTGAGAGTCTGCAGCAGTACATTGAAAAGCTGAAGACAGACATGGAAAGCGAGGACAAGCGTCGCGCGCACGAGCAGGGCACTCGCACCCGTGAGCGGTCGGAGGAGCTTCAGCAGAACGCCATCGCACTGGCTGCGGAGTACGATGCCCTTCAGCGTGCCAAGGTAGATCAGGAGCAGGCTTTTCTCGACTCCAAGAACGAGAAGGCGCGGGATGCGATGCAGACGCTAGAGAACGTAGAGGTGCAGCGCCAGAGGGAAGTCGACACCCTCGCCGACGAGTGCGGCGTGCTGCAGCACCGCCTCGAGACGGCGAAGGTGGCGAACGCGGCGGAGCTCGAGGCGCTACGTGCCAGCCTGGCCCAGACCCGCGCCGAGGATGAGGCACACTTCCAGGACGTGCTGCGGCAGCGCACCGAGGCTGTGCGCAAGCTGCCCTACCAGCTGGAGCAAAGTCAAGAGACAAACCGCGTCACCCTCCACCAGCTGGAGTTGGACACGGACTCGGAGTCGCAGGCGGTCTTTCAGAAGCTGCAAGCGACTCTGCAGCGTTTACGAGAGCGATTCCTGCACTTGAAGGGTGAGGGGGCCGTTATGCGGAAGAGCGCAGTGCGGCTAGGGCGCGAGATTGAGGTGCGCACAAACGAGCTTCAGCTGCTCGACGGTGCTAAGACAGCTCTGCAGAGCCGGCTGACGGACCTAACGCAGCAGGTGGCACAGCTGCACCAGGACATCGATGAACGCGACAGCATCACAGAAAAGAAGGAGAAGGTCATCTACAACCTCAAGAAGCATAACCAGGAACTAGAGAAACACAAGTACGTGCTTGACCACCAAATCCGTGAGCTGAAGGGGCAGATCGAGCCGAAGCAGCGCGAAATCGCTGAGCTGAACGTGGAGACGAAGCAACAAAACGCAAACCTCGAGGCGCAGTACACCAGCAACCTCACCCTGCGCCAGAACACGGAGGAGCTGAAGAAGGACATTGCGGAGCAGCAGCGCATGCTGCAGGCTCGGTTGCGGGAGCTGCAAGGGTTGGAGACCTACCGCTCGCGAGCTGAGCGTGACATTGGGGAGCTTGCCCATCAGCTACAGGACCCAGCAGCTTTGGCTGCCGCTGTCGCGCAGCTCTATGAGGTGCACGTCGCACCGCGCGATGTGAAGCAGATCGCACCGGCAGACCCGAATGTGAAGAATGAGCTGCAGTCCCAGCTCGAGTACCTCTCTACCTCCGTCGACGCCCTCCGACGCAAGCTTAGGTCTGACCAGCAGCGGCACAAGAGGGAGGTTTCGGCGATGATGACGGAGAACTTGTCACTCATTCGCGAAATCCACTCTCTACGCAGCGAAATGGATCACCTGCGCGCACGAGTGGCGGCCGATACAGTGTCGAAGCAACAGCAACAGTATCAACTGCAACGGCGCACGGGTGATGGTGGGGCAGGCCGCGTCGCAGGCCGTGCCAGAGCGGAGCGCAGCGGCGTGGTGGAGGCGGGCACCACCGACACATCGGACACCACCGCTGCGGATACCGTGGGACGCTTAATTCCGTTTGCCCCCATTGAGTCGGAGAGCACCCACAGCGGCACAGGGATGCATCGGCGCGGCGGCGATAGTGGCAACTCCGGCCAACAACCGTCGATACCACAGTCAGAGATCGAAGTGAACAGCCGTGAACTGCGTATGCTGCGGGCATACATAGAGAAGTTAGAGCGCTCCCTCGCTGGGCTGCCGACCTCTACGGCAGCAGCGATGGCAAGTGTGCGCCTTCCACCCGTAGAGCCCTTTGCCACCACGCAGTAGAACTGCAGCCGACTATTGCCTCTGGAGTACGCACACACGTATACACATTCAAGCTTGCACGCGAGTGTGGTCGAGAAAGGGATCGACAGCGATCGTACGGGAAGGGGGATCACATTCAGGTGTGTGTCATGCAGGCACGCTCACCTCTGTCATTCCTTGCGTGTGTATACCTCTCTCTTCCCTCCTTTTCACGTGGTGGGTTGTGTGTACGCCTGTGTCCCCGTTCCCACTCAAGCGCTATCCTTCTCCCTCCCATCCTCTTTTCTCTCTCTCTCTCTCTCAGCCTTTGTGTTTTTGTTTTCTCCCTTTCTCTTTTGTTCGTTGATGTATGACTGTGTTGCTTCCGCCACACTCCACTCCACCCCACCCACCCCACGCACGCACACCCACACACCGTCTGGTTTGTCATGTCTCGTGATGTTCACGTCCTTGTCGCCTTCGTTTGTTTCCTTTTTGTGTTTTCGCTTTTGCTGCCGGCGTGCTGGGGTCATCACCGCCCTCTTCTTTCTTTTTCTCTCTCTTCGGTGCGTCTCTCCTCTGTGTCCGCCTCCCCCCCCCCTGCCCCTGAAGTGTGGCGCTGATGGAGTGCGGTTCTGCATGTATGTATAGGTTCTCTCTCTCTCTCTGTGTAGGTGCACCATACCTCTTCTTGTTTCCCCCCCTCTCCCTCGCTCCATCATGGGAACCGGCTCAAGTGCGATTGTGGTGTGTTTTCTCTGTACTGCGCACACTTCAGTCAGCCTTTTCTCCACCCCTCAGTCCCCCTTCATTCAACACCACGTGAACGACAAGGTGATGGTCGACGCTGTTGGGAACGACGGAGGAGAGGCCGTAGCAAACGACAGCGAGTGAGTCCGTTTTGCAGTTGCGTCGAGGGACGAATAGCGCTTCTGCTTACCTAATGCAGGCGTTTGTGGTCACCGAGAAATTTGTCGGCCGGGGCTCATCACTTAGCGAGTGAGGATGTCGCGGCTGATGTGGCGCATCCGCGTCGGCGCCGCCTTTTTTTTTCTTTCCCTTTCCTCCCTCGCATCTACTCTGTGGGGTCCGATGAACGGTACGTGTGAGTGCGCGTACACCTGCGTGACTCTCACTCTGCCGACACCAACCCGCGCACCTACGCACATACATGCGACAACGTACTCATGCCGGCGTCCCCCTCCTTCCACTGCCCCTTACCGCTCTCCTTTCATTCCTCCCTTCTTTTACCGCAAATTTCGTACTGTGATGATGTGTTTCTCACGTCGATGCGTTAAACACCTCGCGCCACCTACCCACGCCGCTGCCCCCCTTTCCTCTCCACACACCCACACACCCACACACCCATGCTCATGCGGACGAAAGGGAAAAACGCATATCTGTGCAGCCCGTGCGCTGACGCAGAACAGAGGGGGAAAGGGAGGACGAAACGAGGAGAGACGACGGCTGATCAGCCTTCCAGTACGCCCCTTCCCTCCCCTCCCCTGTATTCTGTTTTACTCATTGCCATGCGTCGTACATTTCGGACGGCGAGCAATGCTATGGGTGGGGGCTTCCCCATCCACCGCGACACCACGCGCAAACCACGCCTCGTGACGGAGGTGGGGACGTGGCTTTACAAGAAGGAGACCATGCAGAGCTTTAACCAGTGGTGTCGCGAGCGGCAGGTGCGCGCGTACGGTAACGTGAAGATGACGTCGACGATTCACTTCGCGCGGTGCCTGCGGGTCTCGAAACCGATCTTGCCGGGGCAGGCCATCATCACCAGTCCCCTCTCCGCGTGTTTTAACTTTTTGACGGTTGCGAAGGAGATGTACGACTGCCCATCCACAGCATTTCCGCTGCAGCTGAACTGGATGAACTACAACGAGCGCCTGCCCTTCATGCGGAGCGCCTGCACGTACGAGTTCGCGCAGGCCGGTTGGATGACACGCATTGTCTCCCTTGAGGAGTCCGCATACACGCCGTACGTGCAGTACCTCTTCGAGGACACGCGCGGCCGTGACGGCATCTCGAACGGCATGGGCAAGGAGCGCGAGGAGGAGAGCGGCGTGCTGGATCACTATCTCTCCGAGATGGCGACAGACGCCTGCGAAGACCCAGAGGTGTTCCTGGAGAACTTCTTTCGCGGGCTGGCGTGCGTGCACCTCCGCTCACAGCCCATTGAGGCTGCTGCTGTGGAGGCGTTTATTCCCGGCACGAACTTCTTCAAGGCTAAGTCGAGCGAGATGTGGGTCCCGACCCTCGTCCCCCTCGTCGACGCCGTTCCGCAGCTGGAGGACGGCTCGCACAACACGGTCCTCGAGTACTTCCCCTACTCAGACGCGGCAGCACTTCGGGTGCAATGTGAAGAGCTGCTGATCCCCTTCTTCGACAAGAGCAAGGAAGAGCTGATTGTGACACAGAGGACGCACGCAGCGCAAGGGGTATCGCGGGGGATTAGCGTGGAGCACGAGTTGATGGACCCGGCTCTGCTGGAGGGCGGTGGCTTTTTTGCCCTGCGCGCGCTGCAGCCGCTGGGTGTTGGCGACGTGCTGTACCTGCGTCGATTCCCTGATGTGGGGGTTCGCGCAGGCGAGCGCAAAATGGAGGCGCAGGTGATGGAGGCGAATCGGCTACTGTCACGCGACGACGGATGATGGCGTGTAGGTGTGTGTGTCCGTTATATCTTGCGTCTCCTCGACTCGTCTACTTCTCTGTTCCTCACCTTTCCTCCCCCGCTCCTCATCAACCCGAGTGACACCACACAGTTTTTGAATGTCTGGCATGCGGGTGATTTGGTAAGTGTTGTTGCTGCTGCTGGTCCGTTGATTGCCCGTGTGCTTCTCATCGGTGCTACTTTATTTCTCCTTCCTCTTCTTCTTACGTGTCTGCTCTCTCTTTCTGTTTGTCTGTCTGTCTGCTCGGGTGTACGCCCGTTCAAGAGGGGAGGAAGGGGGAGCATGAGTAGAAGTGAGGGATGGTCGTGGTGGTGGGGAACTGACGGCGAGCGAGAGCAACGACACCCCCACACGCACAGCCGGGAAAAAAGCAAAGAAACAACTGTGAAGCGTCTCGCACGCATTTCGCCACGAACTGACGTTCGCGGCAGAGACAGCGAGGAGGACACGCCTCACCCAGTGTGGGGCGCAGGCAGTGCGATGCGATGTTCTCCTGCTTTTTTACCCTTTTCCTTCTCTGACGGATGTGTCTCGTTGAGGGTCCCCCAAAGGACACAGCACAGCTGTTAGGTGTGGAGGAGACACTTCGGCTTCTTGTTCTGTTTTCGCTGGTGCCTCAGCTGTGTGCATGCGTGTGCGTGACCGTTCGGGGAGGCTTCGGTGTGCACGGTGGCAGGCGATGCGGGATGCGTTGTCTCACTGCTACTACCCCCCCCCCCCCCAAAGCGCAAAAGGCACCAGCCCCATTCCTCAATGCGTCCGGCACGTTTTCTCCACGCGGCTCTCTGTTACTTCCCCGCATACCTACACTCCCTCGTGCCTCTCTCTGAAATCTCCTCTTGTACGGGTAACTCGCCTGGGGGGCACAACCGTCTTCATGCATGCGCGTCTGGTTGTGTGGGCCGTCACCCAAACGCACTCGCTGCCGCTGCTGCTGTTGTCGTTTCATCACTTTACCGCCACTCCTTTGGGTGACGCACGGGCCCACACGCGTTCTACATTGTGTACCCCCAAAAAGGAACCCGTCTTAAAGCGGACCTCCACAGTACACACGCACACACACACACACACACACACACACACTCGCTCGCACACAAGGGGCTAGTAAACAGCACAGCCATTTCGCATCCGCCATCGTTGTCAGGCTTCATTCTCTTGCTGCTTCACGTCAAGACGTCAGACGAAAAGGACTCAAACACGCACACACTCTTAGTTTGAGCTTCGCCGCACTCACTGCTCTCCTCCGTTACTCGTTACCTCCCTTTTCCATTTGCCCTCCCTCCCCCTCCCCACCTCTCTGATGCTCTGATACGAAGAAGCTGACCCCATTCACTCGCTCTTGTTTAGGTTAACACCACTGTCGCCGACACGAACGTTCTCTCCTCCATCGCCCAAAGTCTTTTCCGTTGATCGCGTCTTTGTCTGCTGGTGCGGCGAAGAGAAACCTCCAAAAAGGAAAGAGGCAGAAGAAGATATGCGGTGGGCGCCATATCAGTCCAACATCTACAGGTATGGACTCCTGTTCATGTGCGCCGCGTCGTTGCTGGCGTGATGAACGATGGCGGTGGCACCAAGGAGAGCTGGGAGTGGATGCGTCAGCAGTACGATCTGCGACAGGCGAAGAAGATTCAGTAGAAGAGGAGATCGAAGGGACTAGGTGAGGAGGAGGGGGGGCGGGAACGATAGAGAGGGAATGGGGAAGGAAGAGGGGCAAAGAAGAGGGGTTGCTATCGAGGAACGTTGAACAGGTGAGGCGCGTGCGCCTGGAAGTTGAAAAGTAAGCCCATGCATTCATCCCGCGCTGAAGTCCTTCGTTTCTCTTCCCAGTGAGTGCTCTGTGCCTTTCTGCTCCCCCCCTCTCTCCATACATGTCCCCGTTTCCATCGCCGCGGGTCTCTCTCCTTCCCTCCTCGTCCCGCCATCGTACTGTTTTGCTTATATTTCTCTTCTTCTCGCAGAGTATTCGCTGGCAATCTACACGGGCAGATACACACACACACACACACACACACACACACACACACGTCTTACATGCCTGAAATGCAACAGCATCACAGCGACGAGAAGAGGCGGAGGGCGAAGGCATTGGGACGTGGTAGACCTCATCTCCCCCTCTTGTTCTTACCTTTTTCCTTGTGCGCGCCCGTGTCCACGTACGTCGAGCCTCTCTTTCCTTCTCTACTTGTTTCCACGCCACTGCACACGCGGCTTTGGTCATTTGATTTGTCGTTCCCCTTCTCTTTGGCGCCTTGTACACCCCAATACCGGCTTGCACTTCTGCGCTTTGGTGGCGCCATCCCATGCTTGCCTGTTGAGCTCCCGCCTGTGCCGCCTCAGAGCAGTAAATGCGCCTCGAAGCACAGCTCGGTGAGTCTTTTTCCTCATTTGTCAGTTGAGGCTCGTCGTCTTGTCTGTCGAGGTGCTCATGGTGCACAAATGGGGTGCACTCATACGATTAGCTGTCACTTTACGCCCTCGCTCCTCCTCCTCCCCCCACACACACCCATACACACACACACACCAACTGACGCATCGTTGCCCCCTTCGTCGCGCGTGCGTGTGTAAGGGTGGTTGAGTGAATCGCGCGTGTATATGCTTGGGTGCGTGCTGACTCACAGTCCACAATTCTACGGGGGGAAACACCACCGGCAATCATCAAACATAATCACCAAGACACATGCGGGCTGTGACAGCGATGTAATGGAGGAGGAGGCGAGGTAGGGAGGCCGGACACACGGATCTGTGAGTATTTGCAAGAGTCAACTCGATTCTTTCCCTCTGCGCGCATGTATACCCGCCGACCCAAACATGCACACCGCACGGTTCGTTCCTTCTCCTGTTTTATTCGTTCTTACATGCGACCCCCCTCCCCTCTCTGCGATCCCTTCTTGCTTTCCGCTTTCCTTCTCACCAATGCCCGACTGACGCACTGACGCACCGCGACGCAAAACATACCCGCACATACCCACCCACCCACCCTCTCTCCCTACGCCGGAAACACTTCCATACAGCTGTACACACCCATGCATCAGCACAACGGGCCCCTTCCTCTCGTTTTCCTCTTTCATGCTCTGACTCTTGTCTCTCGCTCTCACTATCACCACGAGAGCCCTACCTGTCAGGCCGCGACATCATCAATACTCTGTTCATCCGCTCTGCCTTGCTGGTTCATATCTGACCTTCCTCGTTCCCTCGTTTTCTCTTTGTTTGCTTTCCTTTCCACGTCGCTGCTGCCCCCCTCCCCATCTCTCTCTCTCTCTTCCTCACACACACAAGCGGGCTCACGCGCAGACGGACACACGAGGCACCCGCGCACACACATGGAATGAGATAGCCAATGTGCAGTGCAAAGTTTTACCTAGTGCATCCTCATCGCTTCATCTCTCCTTCATCTCTCCTTCATCTCCTCTCTCTCACTGCCTTGTTGCCTTCCGCTCGCTTCCCTCCCCCCTCGCGCTCCCTACTCTCACCTTTTCTGCTCTCTTATGTCTTCTTTGTTTTGGTGCTGCTACACTTCTACGTGTGATGCGTGTAGAAGCGCTTCCTCGTGTTGCGTTTGTGTCTCTGCTTGCTTTTTGAGCAGGTGCCTGGTGTGAGCCTGTGCGTGTGCGTGTCTCGGGGCGGATGTTTATTTGGTCTACCTTACAGTGTGGGGTTTTTTGTTTTATCGGTTCACTGATTCACTGGCGTGCGGGGAGACACACACACACCACACACACACACACGCACGCATTGTGTCTCTTACACGTACCGTCACAATCACGATTGTCAGTTTAGCTTCTCCATCGTCCTTGTCTTCTCATCAGAGGTGTTTCTCCGGTGACTCTCTTTTCCCTCTCCCCCCCAAACACTGTGTAAAGGACTTATCAGCTCTCTCCCTTCCCAGTCCTTCTCCTCCCACAGTGTCGCATTCATCATCACCACCATCGCTACTGCGCCTGATGTGCATCGCTTGCCGGTCCTCCATGTAGGTTTGGCTGTGCTGCTTTTCTTTTCGGTGTTTGTTTGTCGGCCCTGCCACGTCTTGCTTCCTGAGCGTGCGCCGTCTGCTGTGCCCCATACTCTTGTCTCGGCTTGCTTTTCGTTTTACTCATTTACCATCATCTTGTGCGTCTTTCGTCTTCACTGCTGTGGTGGCTGGCGCACCTCCCTTTTCTTTTCAAATTCCCATCGTCCTCGCGTGCACTCCTGTCTTGCGCTTCGCTCGCCATTGCAGGGGGTGGGGAGGGTGCTCGTTTCTTCCCACTGATCGCCTTGCGACCCCCTACCGTCACCGTCGCTCTCTTCTCTTCGTTAAAGCCTCAGCCCACAGAAGCACTTGTGTTTCTCTGCAATTACGCCATGTTTGTTCCCTCCAAAGCCACTGTGACTTTGACTTCGAAGGGCGAAGAACCAGGAACTGTAGCTGCTGTGCAGCCTTCAATAGCAGCGTCTCTTCCAGTCACAGGAAGTCTCAAGGAAGTGCGAGTGGAGCCGCGGTGGCGCCAAGTCGAGGTCGCTGACGACGTGTGCGTTCAGCAACAGCGAGCCAGATCGGTGTCATCGTCCCCGCTGACATTACCGCACCTGTTCCTGCCAAACCGCGGGGCAGTGACTCTGGGCAACTGCACACCGAGAAGGGTCGCGGGATCTGGCGAAGGCGGTGCGAGCACGATCGTCACCCCCATCAACGTGATTGAATGTTTTGGACCCTCTGGCAACTGCAAGGACAGTGGACTTCCCCACTCCTCCTATAGCTCACGCGAAGTGGGCTTGTTGTCATTCGTTGAGAGTGGCGAGGACGACCGGGACGACCGCGGCAGCAACTGGGACCGCATAGGCGCCTTCGACATCACAATGCCGGCGACCTTGCGCCCATCGACCTGTCGCGCGACCGTTGGCCTGACCACCGATCGCACGAGGGGAAGCAACAGAGGCAACAGCCCGTACGCGCATGCTGGATATATACTGCAGGAGCAGGAGAAGGGCTCGTCAGGCGCAGACACGGCTGCGACCCCCGAAGCGGGAATGACCCCGCCTTCCCCAGTCTCCTTCTCGTCCGTCTCGTCGTACGATCTACCTAACGTGGTGGGGCGCTTCCCTGCAGTGTTGAGATGCAGGAGAAGCCCAGCGCGACAGCGCTCTTGTAAATGCCTACACCACGTTGATCTCGCGTGCACTGATTGCGGTCGATGCACTGGACTGCTGATGTACACCAATACGCTGACGATAACGCCATCTACCGGTCTTCTCTCCCCTTACACAACCTACTTTGAGGACCACAGGGTCGTGCCCGTCAGTGACACGAGCGGAGACCGCTCGCTGTGTCTTTGTCCGCGCCGATACCTCGGCGACAGTAGCTGCAGTCCACACGAATTCTGGACCATGACACCGCGGCTTCGTGGTGTCAACGAGGTCCTGCTACAGAGGGCATCAGCGTCCGACGAGCCCCAGTTGTTTCACCAGGCGCTCGCTGCCTTTCAACTGTGGGACGCCCTACTGCGCCTGGAGCTGCACGGCAACAGCGCAGGTGGCACGTACATGGTGCGACTTGCAGAGCTGTCACCCTCAGTCTCGTCTTCGCCGTCGCCGTTGCCCTCATCCTCATCGGTGGCTGTGACTTCTTCCACAACCAACGGTGGCAGCAGTGGTGCGGTAGTGGCCGTGTTCAAGCCATGTGACGAGGAAATCGGTCAGGAGAGAAACCCACATGCGAATCGCGAAAGTGACCGCTCGGAGACGTTTGCTCCCGGCAGCGGCAGCCGACGTGAGGTGCTCGCGTACCGCCTCGATCACGGACACAACGCCGGGGTTCCACCGACGCTGGAGGTGATGTCGGTCTACTGGACCGGGGTGGGTGCGCGAGCAGCCAGCTGGGCTGAGGGTAATGGCGCTGCTACCACAAACGGCAGCCTTCATGGTCATCGCACATATGAGATGGATTGGCAAGGTAGCGGTGTTGCCGATGGCGACAGCAGCGTCGCTCGAACAACAGCATTCACGCGCCGGCAGATTGGCAGTCTGCAGTTATTTGTGCCAGACTGTGAAGAAGCCGCGGACATTCTTCCCGGCCACTTCGACGTTGACGAGGTGCACGCGCTTGCCATCTTCGACATCCGCACCCTAAATGGCGACCGACACGGCGGCAACGTCCTTGTGCAAAACTATCGCAACCGCTGCGACGGACGCAGGCCTAGTATGGCATGCCCCCCGCGGTGCACCAGTCTAGGTAGCACAGCGGAGAGTGACGGGGCTGCATCGTCGCCTTTTGTGTCTTCGATAGTGACCCGATTATCGCCTGAGGTGCCTGCAACCTTCACCACAGCCAAGGTCGGTGCTCCGCACTTGATCCCTATCGACCACAGCTATATATGTCCATCCGGCTACGCCGATCCGGACTACGAGTGGCTGTCGTGGCCACAAGCCAAGAAGCCATTCTCAGCACGCCATCTGGCCTACATCGCCGCCCTGGATGCAGTCGCAGATGCGGAGCTGGTGCGATCAGCGCTCCTCGCAGAGGACTCTGTCCGTACCTACGATATGTCGACGAGTCGGGCAAGTGTCGGCTACCATGATGTTGGGGTGGAGGGGGTGCCCAACGACGCTGCCGCTTCCCCCGCTCATGCAATGCCCTCCGCCTGGTCGTCCTCGTCCTCCTCTACGGTGTCCTTTCAAGCGTTGCATGTCGGTCCACGCGAACGTGTGTCCGCCTCTACTACATACGACAGGGACGCGGCCAAAGCGGCGGCGGAGGTGATGCAATGCACGACGCGCCTGTTGCAGATTGCTGCCCTTGAGTTTCACATGACGGCTTACGAGATTGGGACTCTGTGCCGGCGCCCACGCATCGCGCAGGCGTCGCTGCTGGAGGAAGTCCTCGAGAAGGCGAGGGATGAGCTGACATGGGAGCCGGACTGGTCCAGGTTCGATGACGGTGTTCGGCAGCGTCTCGCTTGCCGAAACGGGCCTGGCGAATAGCAAGTCTGAGGTCTTTGAACCACGTGTGCACGCGTGTGTGTGCGCTAGGTGGAGCACATGGCTGTGCATCTTCGGGTGTGGTGAACAGCCATCACTGCCAACTCGCCGCACCCCCTTTCCGCCCTTTTCTCTCTTCTATTTGTTGTACGTTTTCCTCGTGTTCCCTACTCCCTCTATTGTGGCGCGTGAAGACATGTGCGAAGGGGGTCGAGGCAGAGTGTGGAAGGCGAAGACTCACCCAGACACACAAACTGAGCGAGACACTTGCGCGCGTCTGTTTCGGTGTGGCTGTTCGTTCCACGGCGATATAGGCCAGTCTTCCCCCCTCGTCTTCCCCCCTCTCTTGCGCTTTTACTTCTTCTCTCCCTCTTTGGTCGCCATCCTTTCGGTCCCAAACCATTTTTTTGCTCACGCGCACACGAGCGCTTCCCGCCCCCTTCGTGCTCGGCACCACCTGCGAGACTTGCCTGTGTATGTGTCTGAGCTCTTTCTCCTTTTCTCCTCCATTTCGCTCCGCCCCGCCACACTGTCTCTCGTTTTCCCATCGCCAATGCCTCTGAGTAGCGTCTTGTTTGCTTTGGAGCTTCTTTGCGCAATCACTTGCCCTCCCCTAGCACCTGACGTTTCTGATTGGTGCTCATCTCTTACTCACTCACGGATCCTATAGCCCCCCCCCCTGCCACTTCCCCTTTCGTCCGAGAAGGGGAGAGGGGTAGGGATGCCTGACACTGCCCGTCATTTGCTTGTTTTTAGGTGATCTTCGACACGAGCGAGGTGCGTAGCAGAGCACTCTTGAACGTCTTCCTGCATGTGTGCTCGCGAGCACGGTTCATCATTGCGTTGATTCCTCTCTCTCGAGGGAGAGCGTTTGCTGCTTATGGCGATGCCATTTTTCCTTCTCGCGCTTTTCTTTCTCACTTCTCCTGATGATGGCCGAGGGGGGAGACACCTCTGTGCCACCGCTCTCTCTCTCTCTGTGGGGAGGCCAAGCAGCCCCCTCCCCCTCTATGCCTGCCGACGCCGGCCACCCCTCGGAGTGGCCCTGGTGGGGCCGTGCTCGGGTGGCTGGGCCGGCGCGTTGCTGCGGTGCGCGCGTCCACGACTGCTTCGCGCCATGCGATGGGCCCTGTGTGAGACAGGCCGGGTGTGTGGTGGGGGGCTTGCCTCGTGTACCACGGCAGTGAATGGGGCACGCTGACAAGCTAAGTCGTTGCTGTGGATATCGTAGCCTGTGCGTGTGTTGTTGTCTTTCCATCGATGTTGTCTCGTTCTGCTCCCTTGTTGCTGGACTTGAATGGTTGTGCGTGGGTTTGGCGTCTGCACTTCGGACCCTCGCGTACGCCACTTCTCCCTCCTGTTTTGCGAAGTGACATAACGGCAAACTGCTGTCAGCAGACTGGCTGAAGAGCGCAATGCAGGGAGGGAGAGAGGAGAGGGTGAAGACTGCCTTGAGTAGCGTTACTATTGTGCGTGTGAAGGATGCCGAGGAGGTAGCGACTCGCTGAAGAGGGAGAAGGGGTGGGGGAGAGTGCAGAGGTACATATAAGCGTGGCTGGAAGGGGCTGGGAGGCTGAAATACAATGAATGTGTGCATGTGTCCGGGTGAGGTAGAGAGCGGGCAAGGTGGTACGGCGTTGGGATGGTCGGCAAACACACTTTCTCCGCCCCTTACCCCCACCATGCTTGCACATCCTCACCCCTCCTCGCTTCATCTCCGTTCGAGCAAACTAAACGATGAGGGCAATGCCAGCAAGCGCCGAGAGAAAAAGGGCGTTCAGTCAAGCAAACGCACGTGAGTCTCTCTTTCATGTCATTTGGGTGGCTCGTGTGCACACCCACGCTACTACTGCGCATCGTGTCGTGCGTCTTCTCGGCAGTGCTCGTTGCTCCGCGCACACGCTAACGGTGAGAGAGACAGGGGAGGAGAGGGGGGGGGAAATGATAAGGAGTTGCACCATTTCTTCCCTCTGTGTGCTTCTCTCTGCTTCCCTCACCTGGGCACGTCCATGCGCAGGTCTGCACTCTGTGAGACTGTGGGAGGAAGGCAGAAAGGAGGGGGGGAGAGAATGTGCAGGCCCACGTGTACACGCCTTCCCTAATCATCTCTGGCGCTGAGATGAGAACGCACGTGCATAGGCAATCAATTGCGTCCCTCTTTCCCGTGTTCCTTTCATTTGCATTTTCACTGCTAGTCTTCGTGCTGTTCGCCTAGGCCGTACACCCATGCTGCGGTATAGGGGCCGGGGGGGGCTATACCCCCCAAACACTTCAGTCAAGCCTCCCTTCTTGTCTTCCCCCCTTCCTCTCAGCGCGTTTGTGCAATCAGTGCTTCCCTGCCGAACGAAAAGGAAAGCAAATCAAAAGTCAATCATACGACTGCATCCCCCACAATGGCCAATTCACGCCACACCGTGTACGCCACACTGGCGCTCCTCCCAGAGGCAGGGGTGGGCCCCGCTCGGTGAGGTTGTTGACCCCCCCCCCCAACGCAGCTATCACGCAACTCTTGCGATATGAAGTACACCTCCCGGACGCGTGCATTGCACAGCTCGGAAACAATGAGCGTAGGAGGCACCTGAAAGAGCCGCCTCGCCATTTTTTCACCAGGCGGCGACAACGGAAAAGGGGCGAGTGAAGAGAGCGGCCTTTTGTCTTTGAATTCGTCGAAGGTGCTTAGGACGCCCCAGTCCTACATTGCCTTCCACCAGCCCGAATTCAGGCTTAAACAGACCCAGGGAAACCCCAAAGGGGCTCTTCAACGCTTCCTCGGCGGCGTACAAGAAGTTCACCAGCAAGGTCGTGCCGGTTTAGAAATTTCACTCCGCCTTGGGAGCAGCACGAGCTGAGAGTGGCGCATTGCCTCCCCCCAGAAAGCGACACCGCTGAGCGGAAGCGACCTGCCCTCCATGTGCGCCGCTGCAGCTCGTGTGGAGGGTGGCGTGTAGATGAGGCGGGGCCCAGCACCAAGAGCCACAGCGCACCCTCCGCCTGCCCAGCGGTGGAATCGCCCTGTGCTGTGGCGCCACGACCAAAAGCAACAGAGCCTGGGCATTTCTCGCCGATGTGCTCTGCGTGATGCGCGTGGGATACCTGGGGGCTTTGGCACAGTTATTTATGTCAAGATGAGGAGGGAAGCCTCCGGGCGGGAAAGTGTTTGTGTGCCCCTCACCTCAGATACGAAACGCCTTACACCCGTGCGAGTGCTCGGCTCGCGGCCTGGAGTGGGGAGGGGCGGTCCTACACGTCTCACACACTCTACCTGAGGCAAGCCTGCTGCTGCCGGTAATTCCATGCTTGGCAAAGCATACACCGAGCTACCCAATATTGGGGGCCTCACAGTACGCTACAGCGCCGAACAAGTCAGCGCCGCACGCCACTCGGGGACGGAGTTGCTGCCCTCTCTACTGTCGTAGAGGAGGAATGGGTGTCAGTGCTTGTCGAGCCACCCTTGCCGGTGCCGCTGCATCCCATCCTGCCGAGGCGAGTCGGAGCATGCCTACCAGTTGCCGAAGCGGAGCGGAGCCCTCCCTCCCCCTTGCGGGTGGTGCGGGTGGAGGCGATGCCCTTTGCTTCGAGTTGCGTGGCAAGATGGGAGACGAGAGGCAGCGGCGGACGTGCTGCCCAGAAGGGTGTCTCCCCGTCCAGCGCCCCCGTGCGCTCCACCGGACACACCACTGCGCCCCGCTAGCGACAGACGCGGATGGCCAGGGCCCACTAGCAGCCGGCATGACTGGAGGCGAGCGCGGCACCGTGCCCTCTCCTTGGATCGGCTTTCACCATAGTTGAAGAGAGGAAGGGACTTCCAGACGGCGGCTCACCCTCTGGCCGCGACAAGCCAGCCGCTGGCTGGAAAAGAGCATCGTTACGCAGCCGCGGGAGCTCGTGCTCGACGAGTGTGGAGGGGTGACGGAGCCGACAGCGTCCTTGTTGCAGGTGCTTCTTCCTCGGCACCTGCGGGTGCTCTTTAGCTTGCGAGCCAGAGGCGGTTCCGTGCATCAGCGACGAACGCGCACCCAACAGGCGTGGCCACTAGACCAGCGGTGATGCCGATGGTGGCAGACAGCATTGGCCTGCCATTCTCTGTGTGTGCGAAGCGGCTCGCCTCTCGCGATCACGTGAGCATGTGGATCAACAGCACCCAGCTGACGGGTGGTCGACACAGTCGGTGGGGACAGCTCTGTAGGCGACTCGACGCGCCGCGAAAAAGGCCGACAGCACCTTGAGCAGCAGTGGGACCGGCGTCTCCGATAGCACGGGCTTGCTGGTGTGTTGCTGGACGGCAGCTTCGGAAGGGGCTGTGTCGGAGAGCAGACGTGCACCAAACTGAGTGCTGATGCGACCAAGCAACTGCCACGGGAAGGACTGGGCGGTTCATGTGACGCCTTTGGTCTGCTGCCCGAGTCCTGGACGTGGCTGCTTACACATTTTGTGGTTTCTTACGGTGATGCGCCGCCTGGTTTTCAAGCGGCCACGCGCGGTCTCCTCTCTGCGTCGTGGGCAGATTCACCGTAGAGTGCGCCAAGTGATCTGCGCGCGTGGCATTAGGGAGACCACGCCGCGGCGCGCATCTTCCGGTGTCTGCCGCAGAGTGCGATCTTCATGCATGTGCAACGCCGCGAGGATGGGGAGCGGTATGCGTTCCCCGACATACGAGGCGGACGGTCGTTGTCGGTAGCGGCTGGGGGGCGTCAGGGGCGGGTAGCATGAACGCGGCCAAGCCCTGCGCAGTTCGCTGTGCTCTTTCGGCATTCACGGCGCTGATGGGGGGCAGCAGTACACCCATACCTCGACAGTACCGCAGGCCTTTCCGCCTTCTGTAAAGGCTACGCACGCGGTCGTGAGATTCACGCTGAAATTCATGCGTCAATACCGACCTCTCCATACGCGTTCAAGCCTCAATCCATCGAGTCGGCTGCTAGCCCTGCAGACGGCCCGAGGCACTACCCCGCATACCACGCAAGATAGAGTCTGACGAGCGACATGGGGAAAGGGGAGATGTTGGGTAAGGAGGGGAGGACTTTGCGCTTTCCTAGAAGTCATTGAAGAGATGCGCAGCAATCCCGTAAGAGCGGACTACGGCAATCGGTTTCCCCCTACCCGGCCACGACCCAACACGTTTGGTGACAGCGCCTCCCAATCCCGATCGGAAAGTGAGGATATGGAACTCCTCAGCTGAAGCATTAGCCGTCCTTTTCTCTCTTTCTCTCTCTCTCTGATTCCACGCTGGCAAAGGCAAAACAAATCGTCGTATGTGTGCGTTTCGATGATGACTCGCCTTGGGCAGTGAATGCAGGCATCCGCCAGTTGTCTTTTGCCCTACTCTCTCTCTCTCACACACACACACACACACATTCTCTCTCTCTCCTCTGCCTCAGTGCCTTAACTTCTCCTTCGTCCACGGCTTGTCAGTGTAGGCGCCGCCGTTATCGCCTTGGACGAACACGTTTGCGCCCTCGTTCGTTTTCTTCACCGATTTCATCTGAGTCTTTTTTCTTTTGTTTTCATCTTTGGTCAGCCCCCCCCTCCCTCTCTCCTCCTCCCTCCCTCCCCTGACGGACGGGACTCAGCGACCAGGCACTGGCGTATTGGGCACCAGGCGCTTTGCTTCTTGGCTTGGATATGCCCTGGCATTTATTCTCTTTCCTCGTCGGCTCCGCACGCTTCGTGTCTCTTTGCCCTTTCACTCAGTGTGCCTGCTCAAAGTCAACTTTTCCTCAAATGCGCGTGTGATGAAGTCATTCCCACCCATCGCTCACATCTCCAGGTGAGACAGAAAGGCCGGACGGGTTGGCGTGGGGGCTCAGCACTTCTGTGTGCATCAAGCAGAACCGAAAAAGCGATGCCTGCAGCACGAGAGTACTGCCTTGAATCATACGACTTGGTGTAAGCGGCACAATCGCGCATACGCTCTGCCTATGCGCGATTATCCGATCATGCATGTGCCACTGGTGACAAGACCTGTTTTCCCCGTCTCTGCAGCCTTCCCCCCCTTTCACTAGAGTGGCGGACAAGGAGGTATTCATCACGCCTGCATCTTCACTTTACGGCGCATCTCTCCCTCTCTCTCTCTTTGCCCACGCTATTCTTTGCAATCACTCGCAGTCCCCCCTCCCTTCTGCAGTCTGTGGTTGTATGGGAATACACGCATGCGCCCGTGTGTGACGAGACGCATCTTTACATTGCCACCGAGACTCCAGCAGCGCATTGGTGCGCTCCTTCTGAGTCTTGTCTGCTGTGCCTGTGTGCGTGCGTAGTCCACCTTCTCTTCGCTACCCTAGCTGTGCTCGTCAGACTTGCGATTTCTCACTGCCTTGATGCCCACCATGAAGGCCGCGCGTCCGCCAGGGCAGTGCTCTATCCCAGTGTACTCGGCGCCATATACTACGACACCAGTGGCCTCGGCCTCCGAGGCCGCCATCCATGCCGTCCTGTCTTCTACCTGTGGTGATGTGTCGCCGCGCGGGTACAGCTCTTCTTGTATGGTATCTAAATTGAGCCCTACGTCATCGGCTCTGCAGTCTTCTGCCACTTGTGTTGCCGATGTGCGCGTGAATGCCTCGGGCAGCAGGCCACCAGCTGCTCGTGCTGCAGCCGTTTCCACTATGCCTATTCGTGGGCTGCGAGGCCGGCTGAGCGAAGGTACTGTTCATCGCACGCCGTATTCTTCTCAATTGATGCAGCCGAGCGCAGGGGGGCACAACGGCACGGCGCGTTCGCTACTGTCGCGCTACGGCGGACGCTCACCTCTTGCGCGTACAGGCATGGAAGCCTCAACCATGGCGGCGGTGCCTTTTGCTCTATGTGCTGGTGCCGGTGCGACGACGGAATCGGTGCACATGGTGGAGGAGGCATCGCTGCGCAAGACGTGGGCAGCGAGCTTCAGCAACACCGCGACGCTGCGCGCGACGGTCAGCACAAATACCGAGGCCTACACAGCCTTTGAGGAGGAACTCGTGCGAGAGTTGAACGAGCTACGACGTGCGCCAGCAGCCTACGCAGCCGTCGTCGAGCGAGAGGCCACAGTCGGAGCACCGTACGTCCAGGAGAACGACCTTTACTTCTGCGACGAGAGCGCGGCTGAGAGCGCGGCTGTTGAGTTTCGCCGCACTCTGGAGGAGCAATACTGCCCTGCGCAGGCCGAGGCGCCATCCTCCGCTGGCGCCGCCGTGTCTCGTGGTGTAGCGCATGCCATGTCGCCGAAGGCGGGCGGTCAAACCGGTCCGGAGAAGCGCAGAGGCAAAAAAGGCGTCGGCGTCTCCCTATCGCTGCCGGCGACTTCTACAGGTGCTGCTGCGAGCAGCAGCGCTCGACACCGCAGCAGTCGGATGGTGCCAGCATCCGAGCGGCAGAACGCGCATACAGTGGGTCCTGACGGCGGTGCCGTATCGCCATCTCGGCGGGAGGTGATCTCGCCCGAGCTCACAGGGGATGGGGTAACAGTGGTGGGCGTGTCTGCGCTGAGCGCGACTCGGGCCACGCTGCGCAACCACGGACTGCATGAGCTGACCCTCTCTCAGCTGCGTCACCAGTTTCGTTGTCAGCAGCGCTACCGAGCTGCTCTGGAGGCGGCGCTGCGAGACATGCGAACCTCTCAGCGACAGGCCGAGGCAGCACAGCAGGCTGCATGGGCCTCCGAGGACGAGAAGGCGCTAAAGAAGAGCCGCCGCTTCATGACGACAAACAACATCAGCGCCAACACAGGCAGCTCCGCGGCTGCCCTGCAAAGTAATAACAACACGGGCGACTCGAGCGCGTCGGTGGTAGTGCCGCACAGCAGCAAGAAGCTCAGCAATACCAACAGTAGCAACTTGCCGACGCACACGAGCGGCTCAACGGACGACCACGTTGCGCAGCGCCGCAGCGAAGACATGGCGCAGTTGCGCGGCATGCACGAGGCGCGCACCAAACGAATGGAGCAGGAGCTTTGCGACGTCCGCAATGCTTGCCAGCGCAGTCTTGCCGCCGCCAACCTCGTTCTCGACGCGGTGCGTGCCCTTCGAGAGGCACAACCAGCCCCACTCGTGCAGCGCCACCGTGGCCTCTCGTTGGCCGCTCATGACACAGCTGAAACCTACTACGGCGACGAGGAGCGGGTGGCGGCGCTACAGGAGCTCTACGCGGTATCGCGTGCCACGCTGGTGGGGTTGGCAGAGCACCCAGGTGCCCCGACAACGTCATTGACACTAGAGCGACTCTCGCGCCGGCTTGAGCAGCGCCAAGTTGGAGTGCTGCACACCAAGAGGACAGGCGCTGGCGGCTCGCACAGCCGATGCGATCGCATTGAAGAGGGCGAGGAAAGCGACACGCGCGAACGGGGCGAGGCAGAGACGGTGCCGTCATGGGTGCTGCCGTTGCTGTCGGAGGAGGCTTTGCTTCTCGCCAACGTTGCAAGGGATGCGTGTACAACGTATGGCTACATATCGGGCGAGGTGCGTGGGCTGCACCTGCAGGTTATGGCTGGAAGCCCCCGCTCCTTGTTGCTGCAGATGATCATCGGCTCGCTGACCCCGGTGCTGGACCTCTCGAGCCACAGCCTACAGCAGTGCAACGGCCAGGCAGCACGGGCGATATCGACAAACACGACGACGCATAGCACCAACGCAACACAGTGCTACGCGGGAGTGCGCATCGAGGGGTGCCTGTACGCGGTAGCCAACCCATCCACCAGCACCAGCGACGACGTGGTGCGCTTAGATCTGTCGCAGTTCCAAGTGGCCTCATCGAAGCAGAAGGCGGGGGAGCAGGGCAGCATCGACGAGATCTCAGCGGTGTGGCTGAGTAAAGAAGAAGTGGCGCCCGCTGCTGCTGAGCAGAAATGTAGCAACGGCGGCACTGGCGCCACAACAACCACGTCTCATGCGCAACGAGCGGCAGAGGCAGCAGCGCAGCGACTGTGGCCTCTCCTGTGGGCTGGTGCCTACACGATTGGGTGCGGCTGGCAGCAGGTACGTGGGTGGCGTCATGTACCAACCTTTACGGAGGCATGCGAGAGGCGGCAGATGACAGCGCGTGTCTCCTCCGGTGCCCTGACCAGCAGGGACCCACAGTCCCTCTCCACGGAGGGGGCACCCGCTGTCATCTGCACGACACTGTTGTTTGCCTCTGGCTTCGAGGAGTACGAGGTGGTGCGTGGGTGTCGCCACAT
The DNA here is from genome assembly GCA_003664395.1 of Leishmania lainsoni. Classification (NCBI taxonomy): domain Eukaryota; phylum Euglenozoa; class Kinetoplastea; order Trypanosomatida; family Trypanosomatidae; genus Leishmania; species Leishmania lainsoni. The sequence continues at coordinate 97,987 of RAIA01000107.1, forward strand.
GAGTCCAGCAGCGGCACGGCGTGTTGTGCAGAGTACGCTAGCGGCGGTGCACGAAGGTGGCCCGCAGAGCTCCAGACACGGCGGTTGTCTTGCGGACGCAGTCGAGGCGCGCCGCGCCGTAGTGGATGTGCACTCGACGCTAGGTGTGACACTGCTGACACCGACCATGCATCCTGTGCAGCTACACGCCAACGACCTGTCCTGCTGCGCTGTTTGTGTGGCTGTGCGTGTGCCGCGCACCTCAGCAGGACTCTCCGCCACGCACAGCTCCACGTGCGCTGGTGCAGATGGGCGAGTGCGCAGCGGCAGCTGTCACGATTCCTCGATCCGCATTGTAGCTCAGTTGACTCGTCAGTGTGAGCTGACGCCACCACACCCGACCACGTGCGCGGCCGAGGTGCTGGTCCAGCGAAGCCCTGTGGACCCCTCTGTTTGGCTCGTGCTGGTTGACACCGCTTCTGCTTTCCAGCGCCACGCCGCCGCAGTAACGGACAACAGCGGCGCCGTGTTAAACGCAGATGGGCTATGCGGGGCGGATGGGACGGCGATAACTGTTGCCAGCACCGTCGTGCCGCTCGCCTTGCACATCTACGCAAAGGACATGAGCGACGCGATGGGCGAGTTCGAGCACGTCGCCTTTATCCGTATGCAGCAGTACCTGCAGCCACGCGAGATGAACGCCGGTGCTGTCGTCACTGCCACCTCTGCAGCGCCTGCCATGCCCGTGCCCTCTGTGCTGGTGGCACCGGAGTGGCGGTACCTTCTGAATGGTCTCGCGTGCGCCGTTGCCTCGCCTCTCTCGCAGACGGCTACGAGTCTGATCGCCATCTCTGACCCCTCGGCGCAGGCATCCGTGCTTTCAAGGTCGTTCACCACCACGCCGACTGCCGTGTCAGCGGGGTGGCCCACGCTGCATGAACCGTTGCTTGGCAGGGATGGCGTGTTGCTCTGCCCGCTCTCTGCGGACTTCCGCGAGTCGGAGCGTTGCGGTGGCGTGCCGCAGGCGCTGCGCGTTTCTCACAAGACGACGAGTGGTGGCAGAGGAAGCGAGGAAGTCGCAGCTGCAGGGCGTGTCATTCGTGTTGCAGTGCAGCTGCCTGTCAACTGCACTGAGCGGTGGTGGCGTCGTCGCGTGTCGACACTGCGTCATCTTCAGAGAAAGCTAACAGAGGAAGTGGCGGCAGAGGGCGACGAGCAAACCGCCGTCTCGGCAGCACAGTCGCCAAACGCTGCCGGTACTGACCAAGACCAGCCGCTGCAGTTACTAGTGGAGGGAGGCAATCTGCCTGTCACCGAATGCGCACCACCGTCTGATGATGCGCATGCAGGCGCAACGGGCACTGCTTTCGGCTCCAGCAATGGGTCAGGGGCAACCGCTACCGCATCAGTTGCTTCAACTGGTGCGGCCGCAGAATGCACCTCCGTCGTTGCTGAAGTTGCATCGGCGCCATCCAACGGGAGGGGCGCGGGGAATAAAAAAATTAACAACGACGGCAGGCGCGCCGCTAACAAATCCACCACGTCGGATGCCACCCGCGGCAGTGGAGCAAAGGCGCAGGGCAGCCACTCGTCCGTCAACAATGCTCCCGCCGACGCATCGAAGAGGAAAGTGCAGGTGCCGTACAAGGACGGTGACAGCGCGATGGCGTCTTCAGCCGCTACTCCGGCTGCGGCAGCCACACAGGCACACCGTCGCACGCTGAGCGGGAATGCGACACCCAAACCCCAGGAGAGCGGTGCACTGCGCGAGTACGAAGCCATAGTTGAGCGTGCTGCAGCTCTGAAGCCTGTGACGACACGCAGCGGCAACGTGCAAGCCTGCCTGCAGCCGTCACTCATCTCCATCATCGACCTTCGAGGGCTCTCTGCGCGGTTGCGCGCCGACTTGCACGTCTGGGAGGCATACCTGACGCGTGTGCGATTCATCCTTTCCAGCGAGTGTGACCGCATAGCCGCAGAGATCAACAAGAAGAAGGGGAAGGAGCAACTACGCCTGCAGCACGACCATGACGACGTGGTGAGTGAGCTTCAGGTGGTCGAGAAAGGCGCGGCCTCACTGAGGCAGGCGGCTGTGGCAGCCACCGACGCGCTGCGCACACGCGAGCGTACACAGGTGCTACGACGCGCTCGCCTCGTGCGCATTGCTGCCGAGCTGGTTGCCATTGAGCCCTGGTCACCGTCACTCGTATTGAAGGATTCGAATGACAAGCTGGAGACCACACAGTCGCAGCGGACGCCATTGTATTCAGCAGCGCCGAATGTAGTGCTCCGTCTCTTCGACACAGCGGCGGTGGCTGCCGGCAGCGGCCGTGACGCAGCTTTCCACGCCGCTCGACTTCAACAACATCTGTCCTCAGAGCGGGCTGACATGCTGAACTGCACGGTTGGCGAGGGTGCCGCCCGGCTCTCGGCGAGGGCGGCGGGTGAAGTAGCGCTGCTTCCGCAGCCGTCGTTGGCCCATGGTACAACGTTTTCTTTGTTGCCATCGTCACCGCCACAGGGCGACGGTGATGGCACCACTGTCGTGTACGCGGCGATCTGCTCGATACCGCTGACGTTTGCCGGTCATGCAGCGCTTTACATTGATGACGAGGTCGCTGTGACGTGGTCAGTGTGAAGCCTTCCTCGCCACGTAGGCTGTGCTACCCAAGACAAGAGAATCGGTTCTTCTCCACGACGATGTCGAGCGACACCCACAGTGAAAGAAAGGGTGAGTGCGTGTGGGTGTTTGTAGATGTTCATCTGTGCAGTGTTGACATGTAGCTATACTCGTGTGCTCGCGGTGCCTCTGCACGCGTGTTGTATGCCTGGGTTTGGCTGCGCATGTGTGGGGACGGCGGCGCCTGCACCTTCTTCTTTTCCCCTTCCAGTTGTCCGTAGGCGTTTGTGCGATGGCGCGGGCGTTTTTGCGCGCGACGTTCTCCCCCCTCCTCGGCCACACACTTTCACCCGCCCGTCTCTCTTGTCATTTTTGTTGGTGAGTTTTTGTGTGTGTGTGTTTGGCGTGCCCTTTTTTTCTTCTTCTCCCAACAAGGCCACCGACAGCAATCGCCATCACCCACATGTACATTATTGACCCCGATGTCCACCATCCAGAGTCTCTCTCTTCTCTCTTTCCTCTCTCGTCTTTCTCCTCGCTCTTTCGCGTGGTATCGTAGGCGTGTGTGTGCGTGTGTGTGTGTGTGTGTGTGTGTGGAGTGTGTGTGATGCCCCGTGCCGCATTGTTTTCCTCTTTACACGCTTCATGTCCACGTAGGCGAGTACAAGAGAGAGAGAGAGCGAGCGATGTATGTCTCGGAGTCGCTGCTGCCTGGTGCACACACACACACCACACACACACACCGCAGCCACGAGCATTTGACGGCCCTCACAGCGAGACAAACCAGTAGTTGAAGTGAGAAAGTGCTGTCCAAGCTGTCGTTGTGTGACGACTGCTGGTGACAGCTGTCTCTCATTGCTCTAGACTCCTACCCTCTCTTTTTCCTCCTTCCTTTCGTTTTACCCTTCTCTTCTCATGTGCGCCATCTTTGAGTCGATGACACCGTGGACAAGGGCTGGGTTGTGCTTGCGACTCGTCGCTGCGGCGTCGACGTGGGTGTGGCCGAGAGGGAAAACGAAGGTATCACTTCGACGGTGTGTGCATGTGTGGCCTCCTTTTCGTGCCTCCCCGCTCCCTTAGTGATCGGGGAGCTTAAACACTGCAGACGACGGCTCACATCTACATCATTGCTCCTTGCCTCTCTCTACGCTTTCCACCGTTTACCTCTCCCCTCACTCCAACGTCTCTCGAGCATCTTCATCTTCGATACGACATGCTATCGCTCTCTCTCTCTCTTTCTCATTCATCATACGCAGAAGCTTATATTTACTCTCTTATCCTATTGGGACTTCGCACTGTTGCAGCTCGGCGTTTCGCTGTCTGTCGGCCTCGATACACGCACACACACACACACCACACACCACACACACCACACACACACACACACACACACCACACACACACACACACACACACACACACACACACACACACACACACGCAGAAAACGAAAGGAGAACGCCGTCCACTATTGCAGCGTAGCGTGGGAGCAGAGGCGCACTGAGGTAATGGAGACTGGCGGCACGCGGCTGTACTCTTGTCTACGACCTTCTTCGGACGTTCCTCTACACATAAATACTTCCCTGCCTTTCCTCCCTCCGTCATAACGAACACACACACACACACCCATCAGTCGCCCCCCTCTCCCTGTCTCGCTTCCCTCTGCTCTCTTGAGGTTTTGCTCTGCTGCCCTTCCCTACCTCCGCTTTCTTTCCAGTTGTTCCCCTCGCCTTCCCTCTCTTTCTGTCTCATCAAGGGCAGAGCGCTTTTCTCTCTCCCTCCCCCCGCTACCCCGAGATAGTTGTGTCCGTGGCTCTCTGCGTGCGTGCGTGTCGGCTTCCCCGCGAGAATCTCTCTCCCTCTTCCTATCAAGCGCCTCCTCACTTCACCTCATCTGCACGCTCACGTACACATTGATACCCACGTGCGCGGTAGAAGAGGCAGACCACCATGACCAGCGACAACCTCCAGGTCACGCTATCGCAGGATAGCCTCTTCTTTCCCTTGCCCTTCACGAACGCCACCATCGATAACGTCGTGCAGATGAAGAACCCCCTGCCGGTCGTGCAAGGCAACCCGAAGGCAAACGTGATCTCGTTCAAGATCCTGAGTCGGGTGCAGCATAGGTACTCTGTTCGTCCTCCTGTCGGCTTCATTGGTGCTGGCGAGCATGTCACCATCGTCTTCTCCTTCAACCCTGAGCATGTTAGGATGGCCAAGCTCCCTGAGGAGCGCGAACTGCCGACAGAGGCGACGAGGGACGCCATACATCTGGACTTCGCGGTCGTTGACGCGCAATCGGTCCAGACAGCGCTGGCGCACTGGGTTCCTGGCAGCAAGGCGACGAAGGTGCCGCGTGAGGTAATGACCGACGCATTGCTGTTTTGGAAGCAGCGCGGTCCGGTAAAGGAGGGCTCGCCGTCGACGATGCGCTACAGACTCAGATGCGTCTTCGCCCCGCGCAACAACGTACCCGACAGCCTGGTGATGTGCATGAAGGAGGAAGGCGGCAGGACCAGGGGCACAGCGGATAGTACCGCGCTGCTGCCGAGCACTTGCCCTCCCATGACATCCTCGACACAGCCGCAGAACACCACCTCGCCGGAGGCGCTGCCCTACCGCCACTCCGAAAATCAACGCAATACGCCGACCGCGTCGACTCCGCACAACGATGCCAGTGGCACTCTGCCTGCAGCACGTGGTCCGGCCGTCTCTGCAGCGAGGCCAGGTGTGGCCGGGGCTGGGTTGGCGCCGTTCGCCTCTCCAATGTCTTCGAGCCCAACACAGAAGTGGAGGTCTTCCAGCGGCGCTCCTGATGGCGAGGTCACACTGAAAGGGATTTTAGGTCAGGTCATGAACTACAAACTCTCCTACAGGGTGGTGAGCGTGCTGTTGGCTCTCACATTTCTGTGCGGCCTGTTGGATCAGTCCAACCTCCTGACGTGGCTAATTACAAAGCGCTAGCGTTGCACCTGCACCCGCAGGTGAGGGATCAGGCGCAGCGTGTCTGTGGGCTGCACTGCATACACGCCTAAGAGGTATAGGTGATTTGTGTCTGTCTGTGTGTGTGTGTGGTGTGTGCTCTGGCTTCTCTTTTCCTGTTGTGCTCTCAGTCCACTCTTTCCCCTCTTTCTCTCTTGTAGGCACTAGTCGCGCATCCTTCTCTCGCTTCCCCTCCCCTCGCTCTCTGGCTGGCTGTCTTGCTCTGCCACCCCCCCCCTCATTGTAGCTCGCCTCCCCTTGCGCGCATTTGTGCCGTCGCCTCTGGCTGTTGTTAGCAACGTTGTCCTTGCAAATGGGGTACTACTGCTCAGGCGCAGGGTCTGGAGAGAGAGAGAGTGGAGCGGTGCTGGCGGGTAGAGAGAGAGAAAGTGGAAGGCCTTGACGCCGGAGTGTGGGAGCGCCTTAAGCATGAGGAACGCCACACAGCCATACCAGCCGAAGAGAGACGCCAAATATCGCGTTCGATTTCTTTCGTTTTTCCCCCCTCTTTGTTTCCTTGGCGCCTCCTTTGCGTCTGCGTTGTTGCATCGCTACAGGTGCTTGTATACAGCTCTATCAGCGTCTCTCGGGTTCACAGCGTACTGAGCGCTGTGCATAGAGGAAGCACGCAAGGATGGTTCTGTGAGGCTTGAAGAGAGTAGCACATACGCGTGAAGGGACAATCAGAGGCTCTGTCTCTGGATGGGACTTTCACCTGTACTAGCTACGACCGTATTCTGTCTTACTTTTCCAAGCTCCTGTAGAGTTGGCACGGACTCGGCAAAGATGCATCGCAAGAGACGGTGTAAGAGGCGAGTTTCGCTATTGGTACTGTCCACACCGATTTACCTGACACATTGCCGCCATAGTGATGGCGGTTGGCGTTTATAATGGAAGCAGTGCACAGTGAGACGGACGCGAGGGGGGGGGTGTACTCGTGAGTCTCTACCGTCTACATATTGCTTGTTTGCCCACCTTTTCTCTCTACACTCCCTCGATGCATCCCTCCCTTTCTTTCCGTTTACCTCTGGTTCTCACTTCTGATGATGACCGAGGGGGGAGACACCTCTGTGCCACCGCTCTCTCTCTCTCTCTGTGGGGAGGCCAAGCAGCCCCCCTCCCCCTCTATGCCTGCCGACGCCGAGCCACCCCTCGGGGTGGTCCTGGTGGGCCGTGCTCGGGTGGCTGGGCCGGCGCGTTGCTGCGGTGCGCGCGTCCACGGCTGCTTCGCGCCACGCGATGGGCTCTGTGTGAGACAGGCTGGGTGTGTGGTGGTGGGGGGCTTGCCCTCGTGTACACGGCAGCGAGGAAGCATAGAAAAGGGAGTGTGGCTCTCGCGCTGAAGCGTGGCCTTTTTGCGGGCTTCTTCCTGATCCTTTGAACCCACGAGGTGGCCGATCTAATGCCTACGCACGTTCACTCAGCGAGGCGCTCTTGCCGAACACGCATCATTGTGCATGTGTGTGTGTGTGGTTACTGCTGCCATCGCCCCTTCCTTCCTTCCTTCCTTCCTGTTTGTTTCTTCTTGTAAAGCCCTACACTTTAAAGGAATGTACGCTCCGACAGACCAACAGGCTTTCTCGAGCACTGGCCAAGGTTGCAGTACTGCTCGTGCCATCCTGTCAATAACGAATCATAGCGCTGACTTATTCGACGGTGCCACTCAGGCCAACGCACATACACACACGCGCGCTACCACTACCACTACCACTACTACCACTGCTGCTGCTACCACTGCTGCTGCTGCTGCTGCTTACTCGTTGTCTTTTTCGCCGTTGACTCGTGGCGGGGCAACTCTCGTTTTTCTTTTCACTTCTGCTCTCCTCGACTTGGCTGTGTTTTGGTGTCTTTTTGGCGCTCGGCGCGCTCTCTCTCGCCGGGCATCCGTCTCTGCCCGCTTCTCCGCGCCTCCCCCTTCGTCTCGATAAGTGGGGAAGCAAAAGTGAAAGAGACGGTTGGGTTCACATATTGGGCATCCGAACAAGACCGACGTGCGCAGTCAAGTCCGCTCGCTTACTTCGCACAGACCTACAGTCAGACGCTTTCGTTGGCTATCACGCGCAACACCTTTAGATCTCGAGACTTCATCACGTGCGTGCCGGCTGCCGCCAACACCAAGTGCTTAATCGATAGGAAGTGTTCTGGAGGAACTGGTCGCGCACCGAGGATGGTGGTGGTGGTGGTGGACGGCATAGCACACGCGTAGTCACATCTCTGGCCTTTTTTCTGTTTCCGCTCCTCCGTCTCTCCTTCTAAACTATACCGGCAACTGCATATGCGTGTCACCGTTGTTGACCAATGACGAGTGCGTCCGCATCAACTTGTCCGGTGGGCGAGGCGACGGAGGCTGTAGCGACAGCCGCGCCAGCACCTGTTGGCTGCAGCACCACTCTACCGTCTACACCGGCAGATGTGATGCCATCCTTAGACTTCCTGCAGTATCTTACCGAGCAGAAGGCGGCGGTGCTAAAGCTCTTCAGGGAAGGCCAACAACAGGGAGCAGCAACAAGGTCGTCGGAATCAGTAGCAGCAGCAGCTGCTGCAGCCCCACCGAAGGCCCTCCCGCGCACGTGTGAAGCAGCACCGTCCGATCCCAACGATACATTGATGGAGGTGGCCGCCAACCGATCGTGGTCGCCGCCACCCGCTCGATCCACCATGCTGACCGATTTCATTTCTGACAATGCCTTCTTCAGTAGCTTCCTGTCGTACTTGGCCCTGACGGACATATGCCCGGTTGCAGAGCGCATGATGGATCCATCTACACCAATGCGAACCGGCGGGCTTGGTGGTAGGGCGGAGGGTGCTGGCAGCACGAGGATTGTGCCCGAGTGCCGCGCACCGCTGTCGTCCTTGTCCCCGATGCACGTCCATCAGCTGCGGCCAACACAGTTTTTTCTTCCTGCAGTGTGTGAGGTGTGCAAGGCAGCAATGCTCAAGAGGTTCTGGTTGAATCCACAGCCGCCGGAGACGACGTCGACGACGCCGCAGTCAGGCACTGCCTCGTCGTCGCCTTTCGCTCTGTTGTTGTCACTCCCTGAATTACTCATCACAAAATCTGCGAACTCGACCTCTGCCAGTGATCAGAGCACACCTCCTCAGACGGTGTGCTCTCCGTCCTCCTCGACGTCTTCGCCAGGGCTGACTGCTGTTAATGCAGCTCCGTCTCAGCCGTTGCTTGGATTCGGCAAAGAGGGCTACCGGTGCGATATCTGTGACCTTGTCTTGCACTTTCACTGCATCACCAAGATGCGGCAGACGCAGGCGTGCGAGGTGCTTTCGCCGGCCGCGCATCCGATAGTGTCCTCTTCGTCCACATCAGCCTCGTCCTCCCCCACCACCTCCGCATCCCCAACGTTGGCGGCGGTTGCAACAGGGATTGCATCGTCTTTAACGGCCAGTGGACCCTTTTCATGGGACCGTGTCAAGGCAATTCTCGAGAGCTACCTCCATACCGATGACGGTGCGTACAACCGCCGCGACGCCAATGTGAAGGCCGTACTTGGAGGCGTGTGCGCGCTACTCGACAAGGTGATTGCGCGCTATCCGACGATGACGCCGCTTACGTTTGTGAAGCGGTACTCGGCGATGCAGGATCTGAGCAGCGCGCACCAGACGCTGTATGCAGCGTGTGTGGCATCTCTAGACGACACGGCACTCCTCCGTGGCATTAGCTGGGATGAAGTGCGACTACACCAGCAAGCGCGGACTGGTGTCACCGCCACCACATCTCCCACGTCCGTCTTCGCCACCATGCGGCCGCTGCGCGTGGACAAGCTCGTCTTCGAAAATCTCAAGACGAGTGTGAGCGGTGCCGGCGGCAACGGTTTCTTCCCTTCCCCCTTCAGCAGGGAGGCAACGACACCGATGACAGCACAGTGGCCGGCGTCCAATGGCAATGAAGACGTCACGCCATCAACGTGGCCCATCGCTCACTATCCGGTGCAGTTCCTGCTCTGGCAGGCCATGCGGTACGCCACCGCAGTCTACGGAGAGGTGTACCGGCGCGGCTCCCTCTCTTCCACCCTCTCCGCCGCACTGCTCTTCACGATCAACCGCAGCGCCGTCGAAGTACCAAAGCAGGTAAATGATGCGGCGGTGACAACCTTGCTGGGGCTGCCCCGAGTGCTCTGCAGCTGTCGCGGTGGGGCTCACAGGTGACCGAGCCGAGCTACGTCCTCCTCGTGGACGACGTCGCTGGCAGCATCGTCGTCTCCTTCCGTGGGACGTTAAACACCTTCGACATAATCACCGACCTCGCGGCGACCACTCAGCCATTCTGCGGTGGCCACGCCCATCAAGGCGCAGCGGAGGTGGTGAATACACTTTTTGATCAGCGCTCCTCGCGGTATGGGGAGAGGGTGGAGCAACGAAAGAAAACGGGTGCGGCTATGACGGCTGTCGCGGGTGCCACAGACGAGTCCTCTGCCACTGCGGAGGACGCAACACGTTGCCTCAACGTACGTGCAGCGGCGGCGCCGTCACCCCCAGCGAGGAGGGTTGTAAGTGTGAAGGAACCGACCTCATTCCATTCTACCAGCAGTGAAACAGACGACATCGGCGCCCCTAAAGCGTCCAAGGGGTCGGTGATGACCGTACTGGAGCCGTGCGCGCTGCAACCGCTAGACACGCCAGATGGCCTTCTCGACGGGCTCGAGCAGCTTGCGGCGGAGCACCCTTCCTATTCGATTCTCATCACAGGTCACTCACTAGGCGGCGGTGTTGCCGTGCTCTTCGCCACGAGGCTGCACTATGACCAAGCACTACCTCCGGCGGTGCTCAAGCGCATTCACGTGATCGCGTTTGCGCCGATGCCGACCTTGTCTCTACCAGCTGCCTCATGCTTTGACGAGGTGAGCACACGGGGCGACGGTGGCTACAGCAGTCGCGATACTGCGCCGCAAAGTACACCAGCGTCGTGCTTTCCAGTGTGGAATGTCGTGAATGGCTTCGACTGCGTGCCGCGGCTGCAGCTGAACACCATTGATCGACTGTTGCGGCAAGTGGTCGAACCTCAGATTGCTGCCTCTGCAGAGGTGCCGTCAGCTGCAGCCTCCTCGGCTTCGACCCCGGCCACCGCAGATGCAGAGCATCAGGTACTAGGAGAGTTGTGCGAGCGAGACGCAGCGGCGCGCGGTGCGGATACCGGCGCACATGAGGAGATGGGGATGGTTGGCATGTCCGCGATGCCCACCCTGATCACCACGGTGAAGGCACCATTGGCGCGTCTCCCGAAAGGCAACACAGCAACAGCAGCGGATGATACCATGGGGGACACCGTGCAAGCCTCAGTTTTCGGAGTGATGAGTAAAGTGCGCACGCCAAGTGGGTTCGTTGGTGCAGAGGCAGGTGCAGTGGGTGCTGAGGAGATCGATGGGATTGTGACAGCACCAAAGGAGAAGGCGATCGCCTCATGTTCCACTGCATCGCGTTCTGCGACTTCCGTGGCTGGTACTCTTCAGTTCAACGAACTGCTCACATCGACGGACGGTAGCGCTCAGGGCAGATCCCATCTCGGGAGCTTGCCTTTGGAGAGCGAAGGCAGGACGTACGATGTGCGGGACCTCTCGCACGAGCTTCACCACCCTGGACGAGTGCTGCTGCTTACCTCGCCGTGGGATATTATCACGAACCGCCTGGTGGATGTGCCGCGTGGCCACCCTGTCATGCATGAGCTGTTCCTCATGAAGTCCATGTTGATGCAGCACATGGTGGACGCGTACAGCGCGTCACTGAGAGAGATACACGAAGCCCCACGGTGCGCAAGCGGAGAGGGGCGAGCCTAACCAGCGTGGCAATTGCTGAGCAGCATGGCGCAGAGCAGTGTCTGAGGTTGGAGGTTTGTTCAGGGACTGAAGCTTCGCCCTCCATCTTGTTCTGGTTGCAGCGATGAAACTGGACTGGTTAAAACTGGGACACAATTCTCACAGAGCTGACAGCGACACGGGAGTGGGGTATGGTGGTGAGGCCGCGGCTACGTGAGAGAGGGGACGGAACGAGATGAGCAGAGCCAGAGGCACTTTCACCTGGATTACGGTAATGGGGTGTGTTGAAGGGGGAGGAGGTACTTCAACGGCAGAGGACAGCGTTCTCGAAGTGTGCCTGCGGGTGTCTGATGTGCGAGAGTTGCTGCCGGAGCTTGGCGTCTGGGGTGGGATGGGTAAAGAGGAAGACCAACACAATCAGGTGTGTCGAGCGCAAGATTTGTGCAGACAGTAGAGTGGACGAGGATTTATATGTGTGTATGTCTACGCACGGCCACCCTTAATCGTGAGCGAAGGTTGTGGGAAGTAGCGCGGGCACGAGGGAGGGTGGGAGGAGGGTGAATGCGTGTGTGTGGGGACAACCCTAACGCGGACGATGAGCAGCATCTATTACACATGAGCGCTGGGATGAGTGGAGCACACAGGCAGCCGCTTATCCACCCACGCACGCCACCAGGTTACGTACATACTCAGGCAGTCATACGTACAAAAGAGAAAACAAGCAAACAAGAACAGGCTCATACATGCATGGGCGTTGGGGTGGGACATGCTCGTGACCGAATGTAACGAGAGGGGGCAGGGTGACAGCACCGTCCACCCACCACCACCACCGGAGCAGCAGTGACTCGTAGAACAGTAACAGGAAGCAGCTACCGGCAGCGCAGCGAGTGGGTCAGCGCTTTAGCCGCTGATGTGCTAAGGATGACGCGATCTCTACAGCGATTCAACTATACACGCACACAACAGCGCCCGTGCTGAAGCGCACAAGCTTTAGTGGCAGAGAAGCGGCAATAGCGGCTACAGTAGCAGCCGCAGCGAGAGCGAGCTGTGTTCACTGGATGGAGTATGTCTCTCTTTCCCTGTGGGCGGGTGGGTGAGGCATAGCGAACATCGAGAGAGGGTGGAGGCAATACGGAGGAGAAAGCGAGAGAGAAACGGTGCGAAGGAAGCAAGAGCGACGACGGACGGTGGCTGTGGTAGTATCTGTGTGCCTGTACATGCCTGTCACTGCGCCTCCTGGGAGAGGAGGAGGAGAGAATGTGGGCATGCACGTGTACCTCTACGCAAAGCAGAGCACGCATGCCTACATGCTGATCTCTCAGCGCCGTCCCCCCCCCTCGCCCCCTTCTCCGCCTCGGACTCTCTTCCCCTCCCCTTCTTCCTGCCAAGACGAAACAAAGCCACACGCACCCACCCTTCACCCCCCTTCCTCTTCTTTCATGTCTTTTCGTTTTCTCATCCCACACCTCGCCTGAACATTCCTCGCCTCTCATGCACTCTTTTCTTTCGTTATTTCGCTGCTCTCTCGTGTTCCTCTCCCTCTCTGCCTACACGTATGCGTGTGTGTGCCTTTCCCCCTTCCCTCCACCTTCTTCGGTGCCTTTTCCGCCTCGCCGAACTCAAAACCTTGCGTGTCCCCCCCTCCTCCCTCCCCCACCCGCACTGACGCACCACACTTCCCACTCTCCACTCTCTCTCCCCCACACGACGCGGAAGAATAACCCCCCCAAAAAGAGCGCAAACGCGATATAGACGATTTCGTGGCCTCAAAAGTTCACCCGTCTCGAACGCCGCCCTCTCTCCTCCCTCCTCCCTCTCTCTCTCTCGCTTTCTCTTTTCCGGTCTACGTGAGTGTCTTGATCTTGCGCGCGCGCGTGTGTGTGTGTTGCGGTTTTTGCCCCTTCTCCCTCTTTCTCGTCGTGTCTCTCTCTCTTTCGTTTGCTTCTGTATTCGTTCATACGACACGTCCAGCATCATCGCCGCCACCACCACCACTCTTTCCACTGTTCTAAGCATAATCAATTCCACTAAAACTATCGCTTCCTTTGATCTCCTTAGCTCTCTGACGCGCGCGGTGATACACTCTTCTTGCGTTGTGGAGCATTCGTCCCTCTGCGCCGTTGTTGTTGTGCATCTCAAGGGGTGTCTTGGACTGGCGCTGTTTGGTGGGTTCTTGTCTTCTGCATACCCTTTACCCTCTCGGCGTGCGTTCGCGTGTCTGCGGCTGACTCTCCGCACAGTGGTTGGGTTGGATTGGGTTCTCTCTCTTGCTTTGTGGCTCTTCCTGTAGCGCTACTCGGGTACGTACACGAAGAGGCGGGTGCTTTGCCTGCCCTTTTCTCAGCTTTTCTCTCTTTAAAGTGAAACAGAGAGAACAACACAGGAGGTGGACACGTCATGATGAGTGCCTGCACTGTCTATGTAACCGGCATGCCGGCCTCGGCGACGGAGGATGACATTTTTGACTTCTTCACTCGAATCGGCAACGTCGCAGAGGTGCACATGCCCTCCACGGAGAAGCAGCAGCAGCAGCAGCAGCCGACTCCCGGAATCGCGCCGGCTGTGGAGGTCGTCTTCGACAAACCCGAGGATGCCGTCAGTGCTGTGTCGATCAGCGGCAGCGACTTCCAGGAGGACATCCCAATCTACATCTCCGCTGTGGCACCAACCGCCGCTGCGATGGGGGAGTCGGAGGCCCTCGCTAAGACCACCGCTGCTGACGCTGTCGGCGACACCAACGGCAACGCGACTGCTGCCGCAGCTCCAGCGGAACCGGGCACCAGCTTGCCGGTACGTCGTTCGGCGGAGACCGAGAGGACATCCAAGAATAAGATTTTGGTCACGTCGATTTTCCCTCATACAACGCGGGCGCAGTTGCGCGACGCCTTCGGTGCGTGTGGAGCCATCTGTGACCTCCACCTGATTCCCGCCCGCCACATGGCTTTCGTGGGCTACGTGACGGATGAGGCGTACAAGAAGGCCTTGAGGCTTGATGGAACCAATGTGAACGGCAGTCCCGTCGTCGTGCGGCCTTGTCCTCCACGCGATGATGCGTCTGCACCTGCGTCCCGGCGCGACGCATCGCGCTACGGCAATGACGGCGCCGGTGCCTCTGGGCCGAAACGGCGGGCGCTGGACGTCCGCGTCGTCGTCCACGGTGTCCCCTCTGACGTCACCAAGGAGGCGCTGCGCGCTTTCTTCTCCCCCGACTGCGGGCCGATAACAGACGTGTACGTGAAGCCAGAGATCGGTGTTGCGTTTCTGGCCTTCACCTCGGCCGAGAACGCCAAGCGGGCCATCGGTAAGTCGGGCGAAACTTTTATGGGGACCCGTGTGAAGGTGGAGCAGCGACTTCCGCTGATCTGCCGCCGGTGCGACAAAGAGGGACACGTGGCGGCACAGTGCAAGGAGCATTCGCGCGACTCCCAACGGTACAGCAACGAGCGCCATCGCCGTCGTCGCTCGTCCTCTTGCTCGTCGGATCGCGACCGCCGTCGCCGTCGCCGCTCTGACTCGCTTGACTGCGACCGCCGTCGCCACTCACGCAGCCGCAGCCACTCGCGCAGCCGCAGCCCGCCGCGTCGCCGCCGTCACAGCCGCAGCCCGTCACGTCACCGCCGTCAAAAGGAAAGCAAAAGAGACTAAAACGAGGGCGATGTATGCGTAGCGGCAGTAGTGGGGTGTGTAGGCGAGCGCGGCGCCCCAGTGCGCCCCTCTTTCCCTCTTGACGAGCCCAATAACGCCTTGGAGGCGATGTCCGGGGAGTTGAAGACTGGAAAGAGAGAGAGAGGAAGGCGAGTAGCATAATACGGCGCCGATATGCTGAGGTGTCCGACGTTGCGGATAAAGTGTTGTGTGTGTGGGTGTGTGTGTATGCAGACGTGTGTATGGAGAGGCGGCAGGCAGCTTGACGATCTCAAGGGGAAGAAAATATGTTGCCGTTTGTTTTTCGTTTGTGAGCGATCTGCGCATATCTTTGGTATTTCTGGGGGTGCCCGTGTTCGTGGTCTGTGTGGGGCCTTCTCTTTCTCTCCTCTCCCTTATTTCTTCGTTTGACTGTTTGTCTGTCTTCTACATCATGCAGTGCGCCTCTTGTTGTGTGGCGACGACGCAGACTAACATGACCCTGCGCGTAGCAAGGAAACAGACCCCTCAGCAAAGAGGGGCGCCTCATCCCCAGCTACCTACACTGTCACTGCAGTCGTACAGGGCGGCGATGCTATAGAGGGTTTGTGGGTGTGGATGAGTGTTGCAAGAACAGACCAAGGATGCACTGGTTAGGTGCCGAAGGGGAGGGGGAGAGGCTGCGCTTCCCTTCCCCGTTGCTCTCTCTCTCTCTCTCTCGCCCCGTCGATGAGATCCGCAGTGGAAACGGTGTGTTTTGCCCTCATGTAGCGTACTTGACGCACACGCCCACCTGCGCACTGCCATCAACCCTTCCCTCTCTGTACGAATCGCTGTTTCTTGTTCGCTCTACCTTTCGCATGACCGCAACTCATGACAGTCGCGTGGACGAGGAGATTCTATGCATGTGCGCGCCTGTCGCTATCTCTCGTTCTCCGCCTTCAACACATTGCCCCCTTCACCTTGCCTTTCCTCTCCCTCCCTCGCTAGCCTTTCCATACGCACAAACTCAGCATATCCGCATCACTGTGACTGGCAGGAAAAGCACACATTGGTGACGCAAGCACACTCACGACCGTACACCCTTTACTCACGCGTCAGTCCCCCCACAAAACACACTCCTACATCAGGGGACAAGGAACGCGTACCTGTGCGAGCGCAGCTTTTCGTCTCGACGAGGACTTGGTCGAACGCAGTTACTCGTGCGGCTTTTCTCAAGTGAGCGATACGAATCGTTGGCGAATAAAAAGGAAGAGAGACAGCGCGCACCGATTGCCTTCAGTCTCCTCTTTTCACTGTGCACTGCGTGTCTGTGACTGCACTTGCATAGAGAAAAACTTGAGCACCTCTCTCGCTTTCCCTCTGCCCAACAGGCGCCGTGCATTCGCATATCTCCTCACATGATGAGCGCCAACGAGACCAACACGGGCCGCAAGGTCCTCATAGCCGATCTGCCGATGATGTGGCCGAGCGACATGCGCCGTTTCGAGAAGGAGGGTGGTGTATGGGGGCAGCAGTTTAGGCAGCGGCGCTATCAGCTCACCTTTGCGTTGACTCTGTCTGCAGTGTCAACACTTCTTGGGTCGTGGTACGTCGTGATGCGGCGCAAGAACACGTACTTTGTGCTCTTCTCCACCTTCAGCGGCTTCTCAGTGCTCGGCTTCTGTATTGGCATGTCCCTCGCCCCGCTGTGGTACGAGAACGTGGCGAACAACAAGGAGACATCTATGATGCGGCGGGTGTGGTGGGCGAAGGAGTGCGCCAAGCACTGGGACTACTCGCAAGTGAAGAAAGATCTCTGGGTGGCGTCGTACCCCAAGGCTGTGCATCCGGACACGAAGATCCAGTAGGTTAGCAAAAGTGAAAAACTCAACCACCCCCTCCTTCCCCCCTCAGGACGCGGTTGTTTGAGTGTGCGTGTGCGTCCAGGCTCGTATGGACGCGTCAGCCCGTCCTCGTAAATCGGCGATGGCTCTCGTGTTGGCGGTACGTGTACGCTAGCACATATGCAGAACAAGGCTTGCTGTAGTTTTTGGTAGCCCCCCCTTTCCTCGCTTTCTCTCTTTTTCGTTTGCTTCGTCAATAGCGTCTCTGGTGACAGGAGACACCCCAGTGCGTGGTGTCGTAGGGCTCAGAGCCCCCGCTCTCTCTCTCTCTCTGTGGGGAGCCTGCGCCACCCCATCGGGGTGGTCCTGGTGGGGCCCTGCTCGGGTGGCTGGGTCGGCGCGTTGCTGCGGTGCACGCGTCCACGACGGCTTCGCGCCATGCGATGGGCTCTGTGTGAGACAGGCCGGGTGCGTGGTGGGGGGGGGCTTGCCCTCGTGTACCACGGCAGTGAATGGGGCGCGCTGACCAGCGAAAGCTTTGATAGTGGTCACACTCCCCCCTCCCTGCGTCTTACCCACTCACTGACTCCCAGTCAAACACCGATTCGCGGGTGTTTTTGTCTATGCGCATTTGTGCCTGACGCGGCACGCGTGTGCGCAGGCGTCAGCATGGACTCCACTACCCGGCGCTTCAAGATTCACTTACACTCTCGTAGAGGGCCATTCACCAGCACGCGTTTTACGAGCCAATCGTGGCATACACGTTCTCTCGGTGTCTCTTTCTCATCCCCTGCGCTTCTTCCCTCCACCACCAAAGCACAGGCCACTTTTGCCTTCTTTACTGTGGCGTCAGTGGACCAAAATAAAGCACGAAACGAGGAAGGAATTGAGCAGCAATGGTAGCACCAAGAGAGAGAGAGAGAGAGGAGAGAGAGAGAGAGAGAGAGAGAGAGAGAGAGAGAGAGGAGAGAGAGCGAGAGGGCAAGCGCGAAGGGTGCGATGGTTGCGCTTATAGCAGATGCGCAGAGACGCGCACGCATGATTGAGCATTGTTGCTAGTGGTTATGGTAAGGTTGGGGAGTGGATTGGGCAGATCTGTGCAAGCGATTTTTCGTGTGTTGGACTCTTGGCACGCATCTCCACAACCCACTCCTCCATCTCTCTCTTCCTCCTCCGTCCTTCCCTGCCTACGGTATACGTCAGGATTAACTTACATGTGCACGTTTCCCCCTTCCCCCCTCCCTCCCTCCCCCCGTAGGCCTGCGCGTGTGCGTTGCATTTTTGTAAGAGAAACGCTCAGCAGCGGATGGACGATTGAGGTGCCATGAAGGCCACACTCAAAGTCACCACCCCGCAGACGACAGACCAACACGGGAGGTCAGGAGAGGAGTTGGTGTGTCGCCTTGCCATTTGTTCCTCGTGGTGTTCGCTTACTTCCCTCCCTCCCTCCCTCATAGCACCTTCGCCTCTTCCCCCCTCCCTTTTTTGTGGTGTGCGTAAGACAACGCGCTTGGCCTCTGCGTCACGCTTCGTGACGAGGACATCTCTCAGCAGACTACACCGACATCCTCACACCGACACACGGCCTCCTACACGCCATTCCCCCCTCCCCCTTGCTCGCTCGCTCTTTCGCTTTCTGCCGCTGATGGAATCTCGACTCACCCGGAGAGAGGTGGACGTGGTGCTGGCAGAGCAGGAGTTGCAGGGCCAGCTGGCTCGCGTCTACTACAATCTTGTGTTGCGGCAGCACACTTACCGTACTCACCTCGACTACATCAAGAAGATCCATGGCATGATACGCGACATGGAAGGTCGGGTCAAGGCCCTGACACCGTTTCACGCGTCAAGCGGGCGGTAGCACTCCGGTAGAGGCCCTCGTGATGACGCAGCATCGCGGTACAACACGACAGATCACACAGCTCCACGTCTGTATAGTCGCTGGGCGTGCGCGCTCAGCATGCTGCGTTTCCCTTCCCTCATCAACGCTCTTCTCGCTCATTTTCGGTCTCTTCTCGGATGATGGCGGGTCGCCGGGTTTTGTCTTCTGTTTCTGCTCCTCTCCTCTGCTGCTGCTGTGTCTTGCCGTCCATGTGCCCCCTCTTACCAGAAGAGATGACAGGGAACCGCATGGGGAGAATGCAAAACTACCCCGAAGGAAGTTCCCCTACACCTTAAAACGCCTCTGCTGAACCAGCGATTTATGTAGGTCATGCTGACACTTCGCTGGGATGCCAGGCTTCGTGCTTGTCCCTCCTACTTCGTACCTCTTCCTCCCCTCTCCCCTGCTGGCTCGCCTTGTGTCTTCACCTGTCCCGATATGCACAGAAGCCAACTGAAAGGCAGCGCATCATTGCGCTCAACCACCGGTCTGCACCTCTCCCCCGCTACACGACGGCTGGAGGCTGCAGTACCCGAAAGTATACCTGCACACGTACCCTTGCATCTGCAGAGGTGGACGAACTCCACTGGGTTTAACGAGATGAGAAGCATGGCAGCTTCACTCACACGTATGCTGTAACTTCTGACGCCACTCTTTCTCTCTCTCTCTATGACCATACTCACTCATACATCTCTCTTCTACACTCGCTCTTTCTCTCGTGTTGTACGACCTCCCTCCCCTACTCGTCGATATCGAGTACGAAGAGAGAAAGGAGGCGAGGGGGGGGGCAGACGCGTCAAGCAGCGGCGGCAGTCTCTCTCGCTTTCTTTCTGCTTCATTCTTCCATCGTTTATGTGCTTCCTCTTTCCCTTGCCTCCTTTGAAAGCCCCTTGCCCTCCCGTCTTCTCTCTCTCTCCTCCCCATTCTCTGAAGCCCGATAGCGGGTCTGACCTGCACACCCTTCACTGTCGCGCTTGACTCTTTTGTTCTCTATTCATTTTCAATTTCTCTACACTTCATCTTCTCTCTCTCACTGTGGGGAGGCCGAGCAGCCCCCCCCTCCCCCTCTATACCTGCCGACGCCGAGCCACCTCTGGAGGTGACCGAGCTAAGCACCAATGGTGTAGCGAAGCCAGGACGATGTATTGCCACCGACGTCTGCGGCGAAGTCCTGGGTGGTGTCTTGCTGGCGCTCCCTGTGCTGATGAGCAGGCCTGCAGCATGCGTGTGGTGGGCGGGGGGTGCCAGCGCGACTCGAGCGCCTTGCCGCTAGCCCCCGCTGCCCAGTGGTGGGGGGCCTGTGCCACCCCTCGGGGTGGCCTGGTGGAGCCGTGCTCGGGTGGCTGGGTCGGCGCGTTGCTGCGGTGCGCGTGTCCATGACTGCTTCGCGCCATGCGATAGGCCCTGTGGGAGACAGGCCGGGTGTGTGGTGGTGGGGGGCTTGCCCTCGTGTACCACGGCAGTGAATGGCAGTGGAGGAAGAAAATGTAAGGCGTCTCTCCCTTTGTCATGAGCGTGCGTGATGGTGGCGTGTGTGTGTGTGTGTGTGGTGTGTGCCTCTCTGTGTTTTGATAGGCGCATTTGCTGCTTGATCTACCGACGTCTTTGTCTTCGCACCTCTCGGTGCTTCAATCTGCAGTTTGGCTCTTTTCTGTCGTACTATGCCATTCATCGTGCGTGCGTGCGTGCGGGGGTGGTGGTGGCGCGCGGTCGTTTCTTCTTCTCTCTGCATATTTCCCTATCCGTAGTCATCACTGCTGCTGCTCCTCCTCCTCCTCCTCCTTCCTGCACATCTTCTCATCACTCTCACTGCTGAGGCTCTACCTCTGGTGCGGTCAAATCCTGGTTGCTCGTCGAGTTTTACTTTTCGATCGTTGTGATGTAGACCTCTACATCATCCGCATCTCTGCCCCTGCTGCCGCCACTGGTCCTCTCACCGCTATACCCACCGCGATCTCTTCCTCCTGCTTCACACTAAAAAAATGTTGTCGACCGTGCCGCTGAATGATGTCGCTGACAGCGGTGCTCTGAATACCAGCAGCGGGAGTCAAGCTTGCGCTGCCAATGACGCATCCTCTGCAGCTGATGATGCCTTGAGAGCGAAGGTCCCCGGACGGGAGGGGGCACGGGCGAGCAAGGTTGATGGTGGCGGTGACGGCAATAGGAGAAGTGACGCCACCGTTAGGGTTGGTGGCGTCGGCGTTGATCCGGTCGGTGTGTTTCCTCTCACCAGCTCTCCCCGCCTTACTGCAGAGTGGCGTACAGGCAGTGACTGTCGTGGCACTTCTGCCAGAGAAGCCGACGTTTCTCCGCTGCGGACAACGAGGTCTTTTCCGCAGAGCACGTTGCTGAGGAGTTCTCTGACCGTTTAGTAACCGAGGCAGCTCCAGTCGACGCACCACTCTTGACCTCTGTCGAGGAACAGCAGCCGCGCGAGTCAATATCCGACATTCCCGCCGGGGTTGTCCTCCGCCACCGTATGGGCAGCAGCATGGTCGTCCTGAAGCCGCATCAGCGAAAGTCCTACAACCGCCACGACCTGGAGAGCTTTATTCTCTACAAAGAGCAGAAGTACAACGCCGTGAACGTCCTCTGGCGCTTTTCCATCCTGCTGCTGCTTGTGCTCAGTTTCTCTGTCTTCTGCCTTGTCCTCAGCACGTTCACGACGGAGTGGTTAAGCGTGCAGAGCAACAACTCGTTCTTGTCCGTCGGGTTGTTTTTCTCGTGCCGCAGTCCGCCCCTGCACACGTGCACGTCGTGGCAGAGCTCGCGACTGGAGTGGACCGTCGTGGACTCTGTCACGGGAGCCACACTGTGCCAAGCATCTGCGGGGCTCGTGCGTCGCTTTAGCGGGGCGCTGTGGGCGATGGGGACTCTGCAGCTCCTCTGCGAGGTGGCGGCGCTGGTTCTGAGCCTGTGGATCACGGCTCGCCCGACCCGTAGTGGTGCACTTGTCCTGCTAATTCTTGATTTCCTGCTGAGCGTTTGCAGCGGTATTGTGTCACTGATTTTGTTTAACTCTTACACTTCTTGTCTGCGGCGCACCTGCGCTGGCGAGCGCGTGCCAGGCGGTGCGTGCGACGTGCGCTACCACTACGGGTACCGGCTGCACATCGGCTCTGTCGCCGTACATGGGCTACTGCTCGTGCTCGCGCTGTGCATGCATAGCTACATCCACAACATCCGTGTCACGTCGCGTGACCACCTTCTAGCAGAGCGTCGCCGGCTTTCCCACAAAGCTCAAGCTGGAGAGAGTATTGTGCGTATGCTGGACTCACCGACAGGTGCTGGCGTTGCAGATGACAATGGTGGTGACAGCCGTGCTCGCAGTACCCTGGATGCCATCCGAACAACCTTGCCTCTGGATGAACATCAGCCCATGGGGCAGCCGAGTACTGCCGCCGCTGGTCCAAGCGGCGCAATAGTGACTGTCTCCGACCGTGCCGTTGCAGCCCCTTCGAACAATCGAGGTCGTGCCGATCAAGGCGGCTGCAAGGGTGGCGGTGCGAGCGGCAACGAAGCTCATCACAACAGTGACCATGGGCGCAACAATGCCACAGCAGCTATGTTAGCAAAGCCGGCTCGTGACTCGCCATCTGTGCAGGATAGCGAGCTACATGTCTTCTTCGCCGATGTGCCGGGCGGCGCAGAGAACAATGGGGGCTCTGCATTGCTCAGAGACAGTCGATCTCGCCGCCATCTACAGCATCAGTCAGTGTCGACGCTTCCCTTTGGCGATGGCCGTGCCCGCGCTCCTGCTGCTGAAACAACGGCGGCATCCAACACGTCAGGGCACAGCACGGACAGCAGCTTTGTGGCACGTGAGCGGAGCGTCGATACCGCGGCGGCGGACGATAGCGGCAATGACCAACGCCCGTGTCGTGACCGGCAGAGAACATCGCCAGCGAATTCTTTGCTGCTACACACAGGCCATCAGTACAGCGCTAGACCGCAGATGGCAACGGCAGAGCCTTCACTGACCTCGAACAGGCAGAAGCAGAGCCTACCACACAAGCCGCGTGCAACACCCGTTTATCAGCAAGGCCGCAAGCACCAAAACGTGTTTCTCCGCTTCTTCAACGAAAGCCGATTCCAACTACCTCACCGCCGCGGAGCTTGGCGTGCCAATCGCCGGCGCAACTGACTGGGTCTACGATGACCGCAGTGACATGTTCTACTCGTTCGACCAAAACATGTTCTGGGACCCGCTGACGCACGAGTACTACAACTGCGCCTTGAGGTCATGGCAGGAATCACCGGACCAGATCGTTGGGGTCTATGACATCTTGGATCGAATGCTTGAGCGCCCGCCGAATAGCCGCAGCAGTGGCGACTGATTTTATCGCTGGAACAGCGTGGATGTACTTACGCTACGTGACAACCCCCACGGGCTTAGGCACCGATGACGATGATGTGCGCTTGAGTGGCGGCGTTTAGACGGAGCTGCGGCGGCAGTTATCACGGCAGCATCTGCGTCCGCCTCCCACACAAGGACTGCGTGAATTGGCCCGGATGTCGAGGTCAGAACGAGCTAGTACCCTTCCCCAGCAACCGGCAGACGGGCGGCGAGACGAGGGAATGAAGAGCTGACCTCCACCAGCGCTCCGGCTGGAGGTACGTTGCTGCTGTCTGCCACGAGTTCTATGTAGGGTTAGTCCGAAAAGTATTTCTTTCTCCTGGCACCTGTGTTGATGAGTGCGTACGCGCTCTTAGGAGTAGGAGGGCTGTGGCTCGTGCGTGTGTGTGCTGCTTCGTCGTTGTATTTGATGTTCGTCTTCCGGTCAGTTTATTCCCTCTTCATGCATGCAAGGACGAGCAGGCTCTCTTCTGCAATCCGCGTCTTGCGTGGCAGATGGAGTGGCTGGGGATGCATTTCTTTTCTCCCGCTCTCCCACATGTATTTCAATGTCGAGAAGACAGCGGACGTCCTCGTTCCACAGCCCTGCTGCGTTCCATGGCAAACTACGCGTGGGTGTCGGTAGGGCACACGCACCTGCGCAAACAAAAACGAAGAGAGAGGCGGGGCTGGACGCGCCGTATACGAACGGGACATTATGCTGGGACGCGCACGCCCGGCACCCCCCCTCCCCCTCCCCCCTCCCTTTCCCCCGCTGCCATTACCGCTGATGTCTTCCTCCTTGCAAACGGCCGTGTGACTCTTTTGCTTTTCAAGGGCTCCGTGATGGGGCAGTGTTCTCCTTACTGGGCAACGAAGAAGGCACGTTGTCTCTACATATGGATGAGTGTCGGGAGGAGCGAGGGGGGGGGGCCAGTACAATGCTGGTCGTGTGTGCCTCCCCTCCCTCCTCTCTCTCGCATCGAATGCATTACGCCTTCTCACTCCCGCCTCTCTCGTTCTCTCTCTCTCTCTCACTCGCCCAAACACTCTGCGCATGTGCATCTCTCTCTCTCTATACAGAAAGCAGCAGAAGTCCTCCTGTCACCCCCCCAGCTGTGTACAGAGAGACTCACTCACTTGCCCATATGCCAACTCACGCAGACCTGCTTGGCGACGTACACTGACACACATCACAGGCAAGAGTGATGGGACAGCAGCGGGGAAAGAAAGCAGTGCCGTCAAAGTCAGCCGCGGTGGATGCGACTACAAGTGTGCCTGACCCGGCGCCGTTCTTTTCTCTAGGTTGCGCTACTTTCACCGACGCCGTCGCCATCACCAAAGTTGTCTCCGTCGTGCTTCCACTGCATCACTTGTGTGACCGCAGCATCCTGCATGCGACACTGCTGAAGAAGCTGCTCCACCGCACTTACGAGCCATCCGCAGAGGACCTCGCTCAACAGGAGCTCTCGCAGCAGGAGGCCCACAATGGCGGCCAGCAAGACCACAGCGCACACAGCTCACTTGATAGTGATGCGGCTCCGACGTCACCATCCTCTTCGTCGACGCCTTACGTGATTATTCACATCAAGTCCGCTGAGGTCCACGCTGACACGGCTCTTCAGGTGAACGCACGCGGTGATGTGCAGGTGAACATACTGGTAACTCTTGTCGCAGCACGTCTCCAGCACGGGATCTGCGCCGGTGTCTCGGAGGCGTCACCATTCACGTCATGCATGCAAGTGCGGGTGCCGACAGTGGCCGTGCCTGCAGCGGTGGCAGCCAAGGGCAACATAGATGACGTGTCAACATTGCTGCTCGGGGGTGCTTCGGTGACCGGCACCGACAATGTGTCGCAGGAGGAGGACAAGGAGGTGGAGTCGAGCAGCGGTGACGCAGCTGTCAATGCCTCCACTCCAGCTGCCGCCGCCGCCGCTGCTGCTGCTGCTACGAAGCACAAGTGCCGCACTGGCATCCCCGAAAATGAGCAGCTGCGTGTGACAGCGCGGTGCCTTGAGGACGAGTCGATCGTACCAGGACAAGCAGTCCTGCTCATCTCTGAGCCGGCTGCCATGCGTTGCATCGGTATCCGCCCACCGCGTGCGGCCCCAGGCCCATTTTTCTTCACCGAAAGGACACCGCCGTCAGCGCAGTCCTCAAGCGTGGCGGCAGCAGACGAGACTGAGGCGACACTGAAGAGGCGAGCGCGCAAGTCGCGCGCCTCCGCCGGCGGCATATATGGCGCTACACCAGCGCGTCGCATCGTGGCCATCGAGTGCGCTATCCCGGAGAGAGGTGGGGAGGGCGATGCAGCGGCAGGCATCCGTAAGGGCTCGCATAAGCGACTACGCACTTCATTGAATTCATCATGAGTGATGAAGTTGAAGGAGATGGGAGGGCAGGCGTGCAGAGGGCGTTAAGAGAAATCAGGAATGATGGTTGGGTGGTGATGGTGGTGATGTACAACGATGTCCCTGTTCTTTGTGTGCGTCGCTGCTGAGCCTCTTCAACGCAACGCATCCATCCTCCTCGTGCTTGCTCGATCTCACAACTTGGCCGTCTTCGCTTTCTCCCCCCATCTACCTCTCTTTCCCTTTATTGCTCAGCATCTACCATATGAGTGGATCTGCGAAAGCCCAAGCGGGTATGTTTGGAGGCGTGCGCGTGTGATGGCGTCCTTTCCCTCCGTATCGCGCTCTCTTTCCCTGCGCTACTCCACAGTTCTCTTAAGCATACGAAAGGTGCGCAATGCACACGTAAACTTCTGAAACAGTGATAAAGACGATGAAGATGTGGCAAGGGCTGCTGTTTGTGTATGCATGCCTCGCACTCTATCCGTGTCCATCTCAGCTACCCTCTCCTCGCCCTTGGAGAGGCGGAGGTGGGGGAGGGTGGGGTCGGTGTCTGCCCTCCGCGCTTGAGGTTTCGCTTTTCTCCCTCACGTTTGGGTCGGCGTTCGTCGTGGTCTCTTTCGCTGTGAGTGACTCAGTGGTGAGTTATGCCACTCCTCGCGTGCGCATGTACATTCATAAAGGGCACTCATCCTTGTCTTCTCGATTTTCCTCTCGCGGACTTTAAACACCTCGTTCAACGCCCCCCCCCCCCCCCCCCCCCCACACACACACACACACACACACGCACACACACAAGCTGCCATCTCTCGCCTCTTTTCTCTCTCTGGTATTCCACATCTGCATTTCATAGATACGCCCACAGGTGCGCTCTAGCCAAATTCTTCCTCTCTTCTTCAACTCCATAGATACTCCTACGCCCACTTATCTACGCACACGCGCAGATCTCTAGACTCTCTTCCTCAGACCCGTGCCATCCCTGCTCATCACCATGTCGTCTACCGAAGCCAACGGGACGGCTGCTGCGAAGCGCCCGCGCGAGGAGGATGCAGAAGTGGAAGTGGCTCGCACGTCGATGGACGGCGCGGCCGCCGACGCTGCCAAGACGGAGGATCTCGTCATAAAGCCAATCGCGACCGGCGCCGAGGTGCTGACGGCGGACAAGGTTGCCGAGGGGACGAACGCGGAGGAGGAGCCGCTGCAGCAGGAGAACCCGTTCCGCTACGTTCTCTTCCCCATCCAGTACCACGATATCTGGCGCAAGTACAAGGAGCAGGAGAGCTGCATCTGGACGGTAGAGGAGATCGACCTGGGCAACGACATGAAGGACTGGGTGGCGCTGAACGACGGCGAACGGCACTTTATCAAGCACGTGCTTGCCTTCTTCGCCGGGAGCGACGGCATCGTCGTCGAGAACCTTGCCCAGCGTTTCATGAGTGACGTGAAGGTGCCGGAGGCGCGCGCGTTCTACGGATTCCAGCTGATGATGGAGAACATCCACTCAGAGACATACTCTGTGCTACTGGACACGTACATCACAGACAGCGAGGAGAAGCTTCGACTGCTGCACGCGATCCAGACGATCCCATGTATCCAGAAGAAAGCGGAGTGGGCCGTGCGGTGGATTGGGAGCAGCGCGAGCTTCCAGGAGCGGCTGATCGGCTTTGCCGCAGTGGAGGGCATCTTCTTTTCCGGTTCCTTCTGCGCGCTGTTCTGGCTGAAGAAGCGAGGTCTGATGCCGGGGTTGACGTTCAGCAACGAGCTCATCTCGCGCGACGAGGGCCTACACACGGACTTCGCGTGTCTGCTGTACAACTCGCACATCAAGCACAAACTGCCGCGTGAGCGTGTGCTGGAGATCATTGTGGACGCGGTGAATATCGAACGCGAGTTTATCTGTGATGCGCTTCCGGTGCGGCTGATTGGCATGAATGCCGAGCTGATGGCGCAGTACATTGAGTTCGTCGCGGACCGGCTGCTTGTATCACTGGGCGAGGAGAAGCACTACAACGCGACTCAGCCCTTTGACTTCATGGAGATGATCTCGCTGCAGGGCAAAACGAACTTCTTTGAGAAGAAGGTGGGCGAGTACCAGAAGGCCGGTGTGATGAGCACAGAGGGGACGTCGAAGAAGTTCTCCCTCTCAGAGGACTTCTAAGCAGAAAACGCTACCCAACTTTCCCCTCTCTGCTTATCCAGCGCTGTACGTTTGGGCAATGCGTCGTTGGTGTGTGTATTGGGAGGGGGAGTAGGGAGTACGAGAGGAATAAGCAATACCGCGCAGTAACGTACATCTATCAGTGAGTCCATCAATCGCTATATGTGGTGAGCACGAACGCCATCACCGCACTGCAACGGCATCACACTACTGCGTGATCTCATCTTGCTGGCGCTCCCTGTGCTGATGAGCAGGCCTGCAGCATGCGTGTGGTGGGGGGGGGTGCCAGCGCGACTCGAGCGCCTTGCCGCTAGCCCCCGCTGCCCAGTGGTGGGGGGCCTGTGCCACCCCTCGGGGTGGTCCTGGTGGAGCCGTGCTCGGGTGGCTGGGTCGGCGCGTTGCTGCGGTGTGCGCGTCCATGACTGCTTCGCGCCATGCGATAGGCCCGGTGTGAGACAGGCCGGGTGCGTGGTGGGGGGGGCTTGCCCTCGTGTACCACGGCAGCGAATGGGCAGGGAATGAGCATGTTGGACGTAGCAGAAAAATCGGCTTAGTTTGCGCTTCTTGTCTACTGCTCTCTCCTCCCCAACTACCCTGTGACTTCTGCTCACGTGTCCCTGCAGCGGCACGCGTGCAGCGGACAACAACCGCGCCCGTGAAGTGGTTTGTTTTCTTCTCTCTGTTCTCTGTGCTTCTCTTTCTCGCTTGGCGAGAGGCGTATGGACTGCGTAGTGGTGCGCGTCTTTCCGAATCTGCTAAGTGGCCCTTACCCAGCGAGAGGATGAAAAGAATGCGAACAGCGACGGCGCTTGAGGGGTGTAGGTGGCTCGACTGTGCTTGCGGGAGCTCAGCAGATGTGATGCGGTGGAGCTTTGGTTACCCCAGCTGTTTTCATTCGCAGATGCTTTCTGTTCACGCGACTGTCCCTCTCGATCTCAGCTATCTTCTCACCCGGTCTTCTCCTTCCCCCTCTTTACTACCTCTGGGAACTAGACCTCCAACACGTACGTACTCACGCCGACTTGCCCGTTTCATGCGGCATACCGCATGAAAAGCTGCAACCCAAGTGCGGACCTTCGTAGGGGTAAACTGCACTCGCGCTTTACTCGCAGCGCAGGAAAATCATTCCAACAGCGCAGTTTCACTCTTTGACAGACACGAGCGGACAGATACACGCGCACCCGCGCTTCTAGCGGCTTGTACCACATCGTGGGAGAACTAGAATAGCAGCACGTCGCTACAAGGGGAGCTGGCCGGCGGCAGGTGCGACTCACTGGAAGGTTTTCACTAAGCGAGGCGATCTCTGCAAGTGTGCCTGTGTGTAGGTGAGTCCAAAGAAAGTGGCACATCATGAGCCGACAAGGCTACAACAACTACGACGATGAGGAGAATGACTATTGGTGGATACCTCCGAAGCGCGCATACAGGTCGTTCGGACCATTCCGCGTCGTCTCCACGCTGATGGTGGCCGTCGCTATTGCCCTCATCGCCTTCGGTCTCGCGTGTGCAGTGATGTTCGTAGCCGAAGTTGCGGAAGAGCACCCGTCGCGCGCCAAGTGGACTCTTCGTGCGCTCATTTCCTTCAACATTATCGTGCACGTGTCTATTTTCATTGTGGATCAGATGAGTTGGTGGCGCTCGTTGCTGAGCCTCTTCGTGAATGTGCTTTACCTGCGGGTCATGCGGACCTTCCCGTTTGTGTCGGGCGTGAACAGCCTGCTCGTGCTGGGAACGATTCTGGCGGTATTGGTGGAGAGCGCCATGTGGTACTGGTATGTGCTACAACTTATGTATTATACGTCCGCGCTGTTGATTATGGGCTTCTTCCTCCTGTTGTGGCTCGTTCCAATCGGGTTGCTGTCGTCGTGTGTTATGGAGGATGATCGGCTGCCGGGCGGCGTTGGCGCGGGGGGGATGTACAGTAGTGGTCTCAGCGCCCCATCCGTCGGCGACTCACCCGCGGCGAACCCAATGGCGAGTGGGCGTCGGAGACGCACTGTCCTCCATCGCCTAGCGGACTTGATTAGCAACACCTAAACAGGCAGAAGGGAGGCGCGCACTCACGAGCATACACGCACACGCTCAAACACCAGAGTCTATGTGCCTATCTACCCGCCCATGAGCATGCGCGCCCGACGGGAGAGCGAGAGCGAGAGAGCGCGCGCGCCACACACCCCCACACCAAAAACAGCAATATGAACACAAAAGAGAGGGAGCGCGACCGTGATCGAGTTGGCCACTGCCTTCCCACACTCCCCTCCTTCCACTTGTCTTTGGCAAGCGAGCTGAACTGAGGATACGGAGCGGGTGTGCATGTCGATACACACTGATGTGCACTTCAGGGAGGTTTACCCCCACCGCTTTCGGAGGGCGGTGCAGTTTAGCTCGCATACGGAGCAGAGTCGCTGGATTTGACCTTGGAGCTCGCGCAGCGTGTTGCGTGCTCGCAGTGGCGACTGCCTGGGTGTCTTGTGTGTGCATGCTTTCATGCGCTCCTGTCTTTTTTTTCGTCATTGCTGCTGCTGCTGCTACTGCCCCCCCCCCCCCCACTATGGTGCTGCACCGCTCATCCTCTTCCTCTCGACAGATCATCAAGTATTCATCGGCAAAGCCTGTCTACTCTTCTCAGATACATCACTCATTGATTCCCAACCATACGCAGGGGCCCATTTCAGTATTATCAACGAACACTATAGTCACCGCTGTTCACCACTTTCTTGAGTTGCATCATCACCATCTCTCTCTCTCTCTCTCGAAGCGCACTAGATCTCTTGCTATGTTCCTTAGCCGACTTTGGCGCCACGGTAGCGCGGCGTATGGCAGCAAGGCCCCTGTCGCCTCCTTTACGGCTGCCGCGCTTACCAAGAAGCTGGTGACCAACCCACCGCCGCTGCCGCCGATGAAGGGGGTCGCCTTCGGCACCGTCTTCACCCCACACATGGTTCTCATTGACTACGAGGACGGCAAGTGGGGTGCGCCGGCGATCGTTCCTTTCGCCAACTTTTCGTTTCCGCCGCAGACGTCGTGCCTGCACTACGCTACACAGTGCTTTGATGGAATGAAGGTGTATGCGGACATTGATGACATCACGAAGGTCTCGAAGGGTGAGAAGCTGGGGAAGCAGAACCTGCGCCTGTTTCGCCCTGACCAGCATGTTGCTCGCCTCCACGACAGCATGCACGCACTGTGCTTCCCTGGCTTTGACGAGGCGGAAATGCTGAAGATCATCACAGAGTTTGTGAAGACAGAGAAGAATTACGTGCCGAAGGAACATGGCTACTCCCTGTACTTGCGTCCGGCTGCGATCGGTACTGCAGCTTGCCTCGGCGCCACTCCCTCAAAGTCTGTGCGTCTCTTCGTGATTGCCTCGCCTGTGGGGCCGTACTACCCGCTTTCAGAGGACCACTCGGATGAGGTGATCATGAAGCCTGTAAGCCTGCTCGTGGAGGAGACTCGCAAGCGCGCGTGGCCTGGAGGTACGGGAGGCAAAAAAGTGGGTGCCAACTACGCTGGCCCACTGCTGGTTCAGGACGAGGCGAAAGCTCGGGGCTACAATCAGGTGTTGTGGCTCGGTGCCCAGGATGAGGTGCAGGAGGCCGGCTTTATGAACTTCTGTACAATGTGGAAGACAAAGGAGGGCAAGACGGAGCTGGTCACCGCACCACTGGACGGGACGATCCTGCCCGGCGTGACGCGCGACTCGATCCTGGAGCTTGCCCGCTCGTGGGGCGAGTTCGAGGTGTCTGTGCGTCCGTACTACATGTCTGAGCTGATAGAGGCGCTGCAGGAGGGTCGCGTGATTGAGTGCTTCGGATGCGGCACGGCCCTCGTCGTGTCTTCCGTCAACATGCTTGCCTATCGAGGCACGGAGTACAACGTACCGTTCCCTGAACAGAGCTACGCGAGTCGTTTCCTGCAGGCGATTATAGACATCCAGTACGGCAAAACGCCGAGCCCATGGTCCGTGAAGATCGAGGCTTAAGGTGGAGGCGACGCTATACTGATCACTTGCTACGAAGAAAGACCACGGGGACGCCGTGGCACTTTGGTTTTCTTCTTTGGGACAGTAAGTTGCAGCGAGCAGCACAGCAGCCTCAAAGACGATGAGCAGGCGGCACCGGCGCGCGATGACGTTGGCGATACGACCTCCTCCCACCTACACATGCGTTCCCTGGCAATAGACAAGTGAGATGGACATGTGCGCTTTTGTTTTTGTTTTGTTTTCCCTTCACTCTCTTTTTCGAGCGCAGAGGCGCGCGAAGGTTGTCAGTGCGCCTCTCCTTCTCCTTTTCAACGCTCTGCGTGCGCCTGCGCGTGTAGCCCTGCTACGCCCTCCGTCTTGCTCTCTTTCCTGCTGTTTCTCGTTCTGTCGCCTTATCGTTGTCCCCTCCTCCCCCCCCCTTTCCCGGTTCCACGCAAAGGGTGCCCACGTGCAGCGTCAGACAGAGAGGTGGCGCCTCATACTCACCTCGTTATACTTTTTGCTCGCCAGTAGTTTTTGCCTCTCTTTCACACCCCGACAACAGGGAGACACCCCAGTGCGTGGTGTCGTAGGGCTCAGTGCCCCCGCTCTCTCTCTTTCTCTCTCTGTGTGTGGGGAGCCTGCGCCACCCCATCGGGGTGGTCCTGGTGGAGCCGTGCTCGGGTGGCTGGGTCGGCGCGTTGCTGCGGTGCGCGTGTCTATGACTGCTTCGCGCCACGCGATGGCCCTGTGTGAGACAGGTCGGGTGTGTGGTGGTGGGGGCTTGCCCTCGTGTACCACGGCAGTGAATGGGCAGTGGAGGAAGAAAATGTAAGGCGTCTCTCCCTTTGTCATGAGCGTGAGTGATAGTGGCGTGTGCGTGTGTGTGTGTGTGTGCCTCTCTGTGTTTTGATAGGCGCATTTGCTGCTTGATCTACCGACGTCTTTGTCTTCGCACCTCTCGGTGCTTCAATCTGCAGTTTGGCTCTTTTCTGTCGTACTATGCCATTCATCGTGCGTGCGTGCGTGCGGGGGTGGTGGCGCGCGCCGACCAGCGTTTACTGATTCCCTTTTCCGTATATCTGCTCTTTTCTTTAGACTGCTGCATGGGCCTGTTTTGCCCATACAGACGTCTATCCAGCAAGTGGATCTCTCGCTTCGCCCTCGCACAGCGGAAAGCTCACCCTCTATAGGCTGCTCTTCGGCACATCTGCTGAACACGTAGCTGAGCTCTTCCTTCTTTCCGCGGCCTATCGCACAACACATTTTTTCACGGAAGGCGAATCAGCAGCGCAGCCCGCCCATTCGTTATATAGCCAATTTGCGTTTTGTTCACCGCTTTCGCCCCCCTCCCCCCCCTTCGGTCTACTGGTGGCACAATCACCATGACGGGCCCACTGAAGCAGGGTGAGTACAATGTGGGCACCTTCGAGGAGCGGCAGGCAAAGTACGCGGCGTGCATCGCGGAACTTCGAAAGGTGCTGAAGAATCCTGAAGGGCAGCTGGAAGTATGTAAAAACAAGCTGAATGTGTACAGCAAGGATCACTCGTACCACATGCATGTGCTGCCTGCCGCTGCGGTAAAGCCGAGCTCTGTGGAGGAGGTAGTGGCAGTAGTAAAGGTTTGCGCGGCGCACAAGGTGCCCATGACGCCGCGCGGCACTGGCACTGGTATTGAGGGTGGAGCCATTCCTTACGCTGGCGGTGTCGTGATTGACACGGTAGGACTCACCCGCATGGACTTCGACGTCGACAATACGTGTGTATGGGTTGGCGCTGGCGTGACAAAGCAGGCGCTGAACAATGCGGCGAGGGAGAAGGGCTTTCTGTTCGGACCAGATCCTGCGTCAAACCCGTCCGTTGGCGGAATGGTGTCAACGTCCGCGAGCGGGATGTCGACGCTGCGCTACGGGACGACGCGCGAGAACGTGATTTCCCTACGTGTTGTGACGCCGAGTGGTGACGTTATGCAGACACGGCAGGTTGTGCGGAAGTCGTCTACTGGGCTTGAGCTGACGCAGCTGTACATTGGGAGCGAGGGCACGCTGGGGATTGTGTGCGAGGTGTGCTTCCGACTGTTCCCCTTGACGAAGTACTCCGCTGGCGGCTACGCCGCCTTCGAATCCACAGGGGATGCAGTGCGGGCTGTCGTCGCAATGCGGCAGCGTGGTGAGCCGAAGACACTGCTGCGATGCGAACTGATGAACAAGGGGATCGTTGAGGTAACGAACCGCTACAGCCAGATGTCGCTTCCAGAGATGGCAATTGTGCTGCTGGAGTTCACTGGCAATGACTATCGGCTGAATGACATTAAGCGTGACTACAAGTACGTGGAGAACATTTTCAAGGAGGTGGGGAAGGTGAAGGTGATGTACTATTTGCAGGCTGGTAAGGAGATGAGGGACGTGTGGACGGCGCGGCGCTCCTGCTACTTTGCCGCGATGCGCTGCCGCGGCAAGGAGGAGAAAGCGTTCGGCACAGATGTATGCGTGCCCATATCGAGGCTGACGGAGATTATCGAGTACACGGAGGCCGAGTTTGCAAAGATGAACAAGAAGTGTTTCATCTGCGCACACATCAGCGACGGCAACTACCACCTGGTCGTTCCTTTTACCCACAAGGAGGAGATGGCGGAGCTGCGTGTGCTGGAGACGAAAATGATCAAGCGCGCCATCGAGCTCGGAGGCACGGTTTCTGGGGAGCACGGCATCGGCGTGGGAAAGGTCCACCTCGTCCTTGGAGAGCACGGCCAGCCACACATCAATGTGCAGGAGATGATCAAGGCTGCGCTGGACAAGGACAACCTGATGAACCCTGGCGCATTTTACCCCTTCCAGCAGCGCTTGTATCCGACGGCACACCTGTGAGAGCTGCCGAGAGCATCAGTTTCGTGTGTTCCTGTATTAACATGAGCATGGGCATATGTGTGCACCTGTCTCGTGATGTTGACCCCAAACCGCGCGTTGAATGACGCGGAAAGGCAAAGAGAGGCTCCCTACCAAATGACACTAAGAGAGGAGGAGCAACAGCACGCGCATTACCCCACAACTTCGAGGCGGAAAGGAAGACGCAGACTCGTGAGCGTGGCGTGGCTCTGCTGTCCCTTCCTCTCCCGTTCTTTGCGGGCGCGTTTTGCTCTTACGTATGGCTTCCCTTGCGGACTTGTGACTTGACTGCTGCTCTCGCGCAGCGTTGGGTTCGGGGAGGGAGACAGAGCGTGCAGGACATAAGAGAATGGAGAGGTGGGGCACAGAGTTCCCCATCCCCCCTTCTTCCCCTTCGGAGGTTTCATACCTGCCCACCCATCTACACAGACGCCATCCAATTGATAGTGGACAGGCGCGCGCTCTTAAGCACTCCGACGGTGCTCCCATTCCTTACGGCTCCTCCCGCACTTTTCTACTGAGAAGCCCAATTTCACTCCTGACACACAGTGCGATACTTTATAGTTTTTCATGCGTGCGCACTTGGCGATGATGTCTACTACTACCCCCCCGTCGCCGCGGATGCTGCGATGCCGAAGTAGTACACACGCTGCGCTTTTCCCTCTTCTCCTTTCCCTTCTCATTCTCAGAACGTTTTATCCTGGACCTTTGTTGTAGTTGATCCTCTTTTACCGCCACCTCTTTCTCTCTGGTTAACTCACCAGGTACCCTCTGTTCCTCTCTGAACCATCCATGGTCGCTGCCGTCAGTGGTGAGGCAGTGTACATATAACGCTTCTCTCCTTGTTCGTCTCCCTCTCTCTCTCTCTCTTTCTTTCTCTCTGCGGATGTGCTGCCGTTGGTAAGTAGACTGTGTCGGCGGCTTGGGCACACGAGAGTTACACGCCCGTTCGTATGTGTGACGCACGCCCGGCACAGTACTAAAGCGTGAGAGGAAACCCCCCGGGAAGAGAGATTATGACGACGAAACCGAATACGGCAAACCAAACAAGAGCCGACGTGCTCATTCGCTCTCGTAGCGTATGCATACGGCATGCATGCACTCCACACGTACGTACGCCGCTCTCTCTTTCTCTCCCTGGAGCTGTGATGGGTGATGCCTGCACATATATGTGTGTCTCTGTCTGTCCCCTGAAGCGCAGGGGGATGCACTTTGGTTTCATCGGGTGTTCACGTGTCTCGCCTCTTCTTTTCTTCATCCCGCTCGCCCTACATGTACGCTGGCTATTGGGGTTGCTGCAGCCCGCAGGTGTGGGTGGATGTGTGTGGTGTGTGTGTGTGTGTGGATGCCCCCTAACCCCCCCTCTCTCCGCCGGCTCACCCATGCGCTACTCCCCTTTCCAACCTTGGCGCTTTTGCTGGCTTCCCTCGCACCTCGCACATACACGCGTTTGCTTTCTCATTCCCCATTCATATCGCCGCGGTGTTGACACGAGCAAAGGGTATGTGGCAGGTCAGCAACACACACCCGCATAAGGCAATATAGCGTCCTAAACCCTTCCCTTCCCCCCTCCTCTCCCTGTTCCACCCACACAGACGCTCTTCGAAGTCTTTGCTCGATCTCAGCCCCTATACACTCTCGTATACGGGGGAAGCGAGGGCGGTAGAAGAGAAGGACATCCCTGCCAGCGTAGTCACCGTCCTACACCCTCCCGGCCCTCTCACTAATGACGCACTACGCATCGCCTTCGCAATCATCTGATAGAGACCGTTGCTCGCCACGTCCGCGCACCTCTCTTCGTGTTCGAAACGTCGCTGTTGGTGTCATTTACCACCTCGTCTTTGAAGGCGACGTGCGGCGGCTCTCTGGCAAGCAGCTGCGCCACCATCTCTCGCGCATCAGCCATATACCAGCGGAGGAGCAGCAGATCTTCGTGCATGGGCAGCTGTTTGCGCCGAATACCATAGGCGCCGCCGTGGGGCTGCATGCAGAGGATGTTCTCGACCTCGTGCAAATAGCCAAGGATGGGCGAGACCACAACGGGCGAGGCAGTCGCGATGGAGGTGACTCCATGGCAACCGTTCCCTCCCCGCGTCCCTCCACCGAAGCCGGCACGCTTTCCCCCACAATATCGTGGCAGGGTAACTCTAGATCAGTGGACCCCAGAGTCATGAGGAGAGGGTGTGGCGCAGGTTCTGCATCCGCATCGATGGCGTCCAGCGCCTCAGCGTCGACTCGCCGCGCACCGTCGCCTAACTTCCTCGTTAACGCACCGCCATCCCCTGCAAGGGGAGCCCAAGGGCAAACCGCTGCAGGTGACGACCTCGCGTGCGAGCCGCTGCCGCAGCAGCTTCATCCTGCACCACTGAACGATAGCAGTCTGCCACTGTGGACCTCCGCCACAACGCTATCCTCCCTGCCGTCCGGGAACTGGGCCAATGGGGGGTGCGGCAACGCTGAGAGCCCGCGACCTCAGATGCCTGCCCGATGTACATCTCGCTCTGCGCAAGGCTACACGCAGGCTGCTGTCCCGCCGTACGCGTACCCGCAGCCGTCGCCACTACCACCGGAGCTCCGTGCTCGACCGTCCGGGTCGGTTCCGACCGCTTCCGGAGGTCGTCCTATGAAATAGCGACCCCGCCTCCGTTAATGCAGCAGCGGTGGCACGTACCGCACAATTCGCCGTCTCCGCTGAGTGCACCGCCGCCACTGACGTCACGCTCCGGATCGGCGAGTCGCTGTGGCGTGTACGCGGCACCGGCAGCTGGCCTCAATTATTCTCACCACGATGACCATCAAGGCAACTTTTGTGAGCAAGCCAGTGGCGGTCCGTCGCTATCGCAGCGCGCGCCGCAGCAACAGCAGGTGTATCGCCCTCACGTGGCATCCTCTGCCCTACATAACGGATTGCCACATATGGCTGCGTCGATCCCACACAGCGCCGTCATCCGAGCTGATGAGCTGGAGACCATCCTTGATGAGGAGAATTACATATGGGAAATGGAGGCGTACCGCTTCCGCACCGAGCGGCAAAAGCGCCTTACCGCCTTGCAGCACCAACAGCACGAACTGGAGCTCGAGTCGACCCGGTATGACCAGGCAGTGGCCGAGGTGGAGCGGCAGCTGGCGCGCGAGCGGCGAAAGCTGGCAGAGCTGCAGCAGGCAATGGAACAGAACGCCACAATGTCCTGTTCGGTGTTGGACCGTGGGCATGGCTTGCAGGAGCCATTAGCAACTGTCAAAGACGCGCTAGATGCAGTCGCTAGGTATCCTCCTGTCATGCATCACGGTCAAGCGCACGATCATGCCCACAACGGTGCATACGACGCACTATGCTTCCCCGCTCGTGGTCCCGACGGTGGGTCGGCGATAGACGAAGATGTCACAGTCGAGGTGTAAGTGGTACCACCTCGTCGCTCTCTTTTGTTTTCTGCGTGTCCTTTTTGGGAGAGTTGTCTCGCGTTCTGCTCTCGTCAACGTAGTGCCACGCGTCTCTCTATTCTGGCGTGCGCGTGCGTGCGTTCATGTTAGTGCGCGTGTGCACATTTGCATTGATGGCGTGGGGGTGTCGGCATATCTGTTTTGGTTCTTTGTGTGTGAGTGTGTGTTCGCTTCTTCATACCTTGTCGGCCACCCAACTCGCTCTGCC
This sequence comes from Leishmania lainsoni, assembly GCA_003664395.1. Taxonomy (NCBI): domain Eukaryota; phylum Euglenozoa; class Kinetoplastea; order Trypanosomatida; family Trypanosomatidae; genus Leishmania; species Leishmania lainsoni. Next base: position 136,002 of record RAIA01000107.1, read on the forward strand.
CCTCTCTTTTACTTCCCGGTTTACCGAATTCCGTGGCTCCATACACACACACACACACATACGTATGTCCCTCTCTCTCTGTCTGTCTGTCTGTACCTGTTATCTCTCTGTCATTGGGTGGTTGTGTGTGCATGCCTCTCTCGCTTCTCCTTCTACACCCCCCTCCCCTCCCCTCCGTCTCTTCGAAACAAGCACCCCTCGTTTGTTAGACTCATTACTGTTGTTTGAGACACCATCGTGACCACGCGTGCGTGCGTGTTCGTCGGTGGTCTCGTGCCCCCCCCCTCTCGACCTTAGACAGGGGTCAAGGCAAGCTCTTCTTCTGTGCAACGCATTTCTTACGAGCATTGCTGAACGTGCGTGAGACTACCTCTCTTGCACTCTGCCTGGCTGTATTTACACCCCGTTTAACTGCTGATGCTGTGCTCAGCTGCACGGGGCAACGTCATCCTTTGAGGGTGTGAGCTCTTTCAGCTAGCGTCATTTTAGGCAGGTAGTAGCGATGACGTCTATTTCATCTCTCTTCCTCGCTGTCTTCCACCCTGCTTGACGGCATTTTGCCCTCTTGTCCTCCTGCCAGATCACACTCCCTCAGCACACTTTCACCGCGCCTCCCTCGGGCACATCTCCTGCTCTCCTCTGCCCTCCTCCTCCTCCTCTCACTTTCCCCCCATCTACACAGCTGCGGTTCATCTTCATTCTTTGTTCTTTTTCCCTCCCTTTCCACAATTCCTCTCCAAGCACATCTTCATACATCCCCGCTAGGCATTGGCGTCATCGATCAGCGGGATCCCCATTCATCCACCGGCTAGCGCGACAGCGAACCGTCGCCATACTTCACTCACCCCGCGCTCCGTATTGCTCTATTTCCCTACCCCCCCCTCCCCCCATCACACGTAGCTACCTTCGCATGCACGATTGCTCACATACACGCACACGCCATAAAACGAGCCTTCTTTTTATTTTTATATTTCCATCCTCGTTGTATTGCTCGTTGGTGATATCTGGAGAGGGTTCCCTTCCTTCCTTCCTTCCCCTCCCTTCCTTCCTTCCTCATGAGCTCGTCGTCTGTCACCCCTGCGGAGGTGCTGGCTTTCACCGCCCCCACGGAGCGGTTTCTGTGCCCACTCACGGCAAACACGTATGGCATCGAGTTTTACCAATTTTCCATTCGTGATATCGAGCAGAACAAAGTACTGTTCTCTATCGGGGAGTCCCCGAATGGTGCCGGGGATGGGAACGTCAGGGACATGTTGGCCCGCGTGGCGCAGCTGTCCGAGGAGGAGGCTGCGGCTGTCCGCACGATCCGCTACCGCTTTGCCCCTTCGTTCCTGCGCAAGTCAGCCGTCGGCGCAAAGCTCGTCTTCGGAATCAACGGTGATGCGCCAGTGCCGAAGTTCCGCATGATTGAGCGGCACTACTTTCGAAATGTGCTGATCAAATCCTTCGACTTCGAATTTGGCTTTTGTATTCCTCACTCGACGAACACGTGGGAGGCCATTTACGATATGCCCAGCCTGAGCCCCGAGTGGGAGGAGGCCATCATTGCCAGTCCATTCGAGGCGGCGAGCGACAGCTTCTACTTTGTAGGCAACCAGCTCATCATGCACAACAAGGCGTACTACGCGTACGACGGCGAGGAGCCTTAGGCGCACCGGCGTTGAGGGCAATGGCTGGTGGTGTGGCGTGTGTTACAGCGTGCGGTCGAGTGGTGCCCATCACAGCCCCCAGAGGACGATTTACTCCTCTATCCTGTTCGTGTTGTTGATCACCAGTATGTCGCCGCTGTTCGGGCCACTGTGACAGTGCTCCTTCTTCCACTTACCTACTGGGTGCAGCTTCTTTCCTTCCTCCACCTCCTCGTAAGCTTCTTGTTCTCATCCGCTTGGCGTTGCGCAATAGCGGCACGATGCTCTTTAGGGGACAGGACTTATTGACTATACTGGCAGTGGCACCATGGAGCGCAGATGACGTGCTGCCTAGTGCTCAGCTAGCGTTGTGGTGCTCCACCCCTGCCAGAGCCTCTGCTCTCAGCTGCTTATGCTATGAGGATGCCCGGCCCGGCGTTGTACCTGCCATGCCACGCAGGATTTTAGGATCTCTCGAGGATCAAAGTGCACTTCATTTTGCGCTATGATTGTGCGCGCAGTGACCTCGCCCCAGACCTCGCTTGCGCTGCATGGGCTTCCCCTGTCGGCTCTCTATCGCTGCCCCCCCTTCCCCCCTGGGCCCCTTCAAGACGACCGGCTATAGGGTTTTTGTGCCCTGGTACATGCTCATCTATGGGCTCCATCCGCCTGACACACCCACTGCTGTCAAGGGCTTGCGGGTCCAGGAGAAGGCGGAGTATTGGTGCTGTCATGGACTAATGGTAGCGTCCCCACCTCTCACAGTACATGCGGGCCAGCCATCCGGACCCGCGCTCCGTCGCGTGGACGGAAACGGTGGATGAAGACAGCGACCCCCCCCATCCGGACCATAACGCTATCCTGCAAGGGGCATCCAGGATGCAACAAGAGAAAGGAAGGAGCGCGAGCGCTGTCAAGCACAGAGCCTGCGTGGCGTATGCCATTCGAGCGAGGCACGCAGAGCTGAGGAGAGCACATGTAATCGACGAAAAAAGCGGCAAGGAAATGCACAGCAGTCCGCGCTGGTGCATGCGTGCGAAACATGCGGCATCTTCTCCATCCGATCAGGTTGGCCGAGGCGGCACAGATGCCGGAGGCATGGCGAGAGCACCTGGAATGACATCAGCGAGCCCCCCAAACTCCAATGTAAAGAGTCTCGACGTGTTGTGGGATGCCGCGCCGCGAGGCGACTTAGAGACACGGCATACAGACAGGGTACCGGGTCCCACCGAGCCCTGACCTGCAGCTGGTCCATTTCCTTCCTGGGCTTAGCGGGCATGCGCCTGGACTGCCTCTTATCACCCCCTACAATAGAAGCCACCGCTTCTGTCCTCGAGCAGGCCCCCGGTGCTGCGGCCCACTCGGATCGAGACGTGCGGTTCACCTGAGTCCGTCTGGCGCCCATTGCGCATCCGAAGAAGGGGTGAAGAAGGTCGAGAAGAGTCCGTTGGACGCGCGGTTTGATTCGACGGCAGGGCGTCTCGTCCGACAGACTCGGGCTTTGCCGTGGTGCAACGGCGGGTGGTGAGCTGTGGCTGTGTGTGCGTCTGTTCGCTTGTTCATGGTAGAGTGGGCATGTTGGAAAACATAAATGAAAACTGCTTGCTGCACTGTAGAAGACCGCAAGAAAGAGACGGAGAGAAACGTGAGATGGCGGGTGCTGATGAGCTAGTGGGGTGAGGCAATGGAGGGGTGAGGTGCGATAAGGGAGTCGTGTGGGGTGTGCCACGAAGCAAACCCCCCTAAACCAGGGTGTTTGCTCATATGGGACATTTTGTGCTTCCCTCCCTCCCTTTTCTCTTTCCTCTGTGCACGTGTGCGGCGCAATCGGTCACTCTCCATGTCATCACACACACTCACATGTGTATTTCTTCTCTCACCTTCATCGTTTATTACTGATTTCGCATCACCACCACCCCCCTTTCTCTCTCTCTCTCTGTGTGTGTGTGTGTGTGTGATGGTACCTGGAGGGTCGCTTGCTTGAGCCTTCTTAGCAAACTTTGCTCTTCTCGTGCATGTGTATATGTGTCTGCATGTGAATATGTGTAGTGTGTGAATGCGCGCGTGCGTGTGCGTGTGCGTGTGTGTGTGTGTGCGTGTATGGGCGTATAATAGGAACAGCGTGCTTATCAAGAGCGACAGGGTTCAGACGGAAAGCGAGTGCAGCACGAATGGAGCAGCAAATGAGAAAGCTGGAAATATGAAGAAGCGAGAAGCTAGATGAAAGCGGTGCTCACTCCCCGCACGCAGATACAGATGCACAGACAGCAGCGACTGCAGGTCGGTGTGGAATAGTATAGGCGCTTCGTAATGGAAGAGAATAATTGGCACCGGGTTAGCGATAGGATGTCGCTTGCTCTTCGAAGATACAGGCATCTGCTTCCTGTGCGTGCCTGTGTGTTGTACATATGCGAGACACCGCCCTCTTTCTGTCTTCATCTTTTGTGAGCAGCTTGACGAATGCGCAAGCTTCAGCTGGGATACACACCTACGCCACAGGAAGACGCACTCTTCTTTGTCTTTCTCTCCATGTCCTCTGTAGGCACCCGTATTAACTTCTCTCTCCCCCTCTCCCCCTCTCCCCCTCTCTCCCCTCTCTCCCCTCCCCCCTCTCCCCCTCTCCCCCTCTCTCTCCCTCTCTCAAGCACGCCCACGCATTTCTTTGCATTATGCTTTGCATTGGCGACGTCGTCTCATCGTCAGTTTTCGACTCCCTCTTCTACACTCCCGCATTCCCCAGTCGACTAGGAGGATTCAGCCCTAGTGCGACACGGGTGAATAAGCTGCGGCTGCGTGTCCGTATATATGTGCTGACTAGTTCATGGTAGAAGGGTGCGCTGGAATGCACCGGGACACAACAATACAGCGCGTTCATTCTCCCTCTCTTCTGTTCATTTCTTCTTCAACTCTCTCGTATTGCGCCTTCTCTCTCAACCATTGTAATCGAGGCAAATCGTTCTCCTCTTGCTGCTTGCAGCCGTTGACGCACATCACGTCTTTGCGCCCACCACACGTGTGTATCTGTCGTTCTTTACCATCGGTGGCTGATCTGCCCCAAGACGGGCGCGTGCTTCTCTCTCTCTACGCATCATCACGTCCGAAATGGCCGCGATGGCGCCAGCGCAAGATGCGTCGTCGCTGTTTTGTGGTGCATCAGGTTTGCCTGAATCCCCTTCGCCACCGTCCACCTCTTCAATTCGAAACGGTCCCGGAGCTGCCGCACACTCTGGGGGGCAGCCTGCAGCGTTCCAGCCGCGGCACAATGCTATTGCCACGCTCGTCGCAGGCGTGGAAGAGGACAGGTCTGTAGGCTTCCTTCCCTTCTGTGTGCGACGCTTGCGTGGACCGGGCCGAGTGCGCCGTGTTCCGCCAGGCACGGCGTACCACTCTGCTGGCGCCCTGCTGCGCCGCCTATTGCGCTACAGCGACGATGGTCAGGCGCGTGTGGAGGTAGTGCGTGAGTCTGCCGGCAGCGTGAGCCTTGGCACTGGGTACCTCGGAGGACGGCAGGCTACTGCAGCTGAAGAGCGGCGAGAGGAAAAGCAGCAGAAAATCGCTGTGACGCAGCACGCACAGCTGAGCGTCCAAGAGACTAAGAGCAACCGCACGGCGAGCCAAGATCGTCGCGAGCGTGCCGCCATCTTGGCGATGGAGACGGAGCGGCGATGCAAGGCAGAGCAGGAGTTCAGGCTGTCGTCTCTTCTGCAGGCACTGCCACTGCTCCGTGTAGTGCCACCACAGAGCTTGTTGCAGCAGGCCTACACGGAGGAGCTGGCGAGTCACGCACTCACGTTACCACACACCAGCAGGTCTCTCAACGCAAGCATATCGATACCGTCGGCGGCTGTCGTGACTCACGGCGATCATTTGCCATCGGGTGTGGCTAATAGTAAGGGCAGCGACGCAGATGGTAATGAACGAAGCGCTGACGGTAACATTGGCCGGCATGGTGCCGCAATGGCGGCGGATTCTTGCATACGCGGCGCCAGCGGGCTCGGGCTCGGGCTCGGCTTGGCGGTTCTCCTCACCCCCGAGGAGGCGGCTGGGCTGCGTGAGACGCCGCTACGGCGAACACCAACACAACCCGCCAGTGCCTCCGCTGCCGGAGGCGGCGGTTTCGACGACGGGGAGACCCGTCTTTCCCCTTTGGTTCCTCTCAGCACTAACAATATCGCAACGGCTTCCAGCATATCTCGAGCCCCACTCTCCACCCTCCGCGAGACGACAGGGTCAACCGGCGCAACAGCGACGAGCAGCAGCGCTGGCTGTGCAGTAGAAAAGCTGCCAATGGCCTTGGAAGCAGACTCTGAAAGTGCACAAGCAGCAGCTGCTGCAGCGGCTCTCAACGGCATCGTCATCGACAGCGGGTTTGGCGTCACCATCAAGGTTGGCGCCTCCTGCGACGAGCCAAACTCGCTCCGGTGTGTCGCGTGGGGCGGCTGCCGACCGCCGTTGCTGCGAGCGGTGGTGTGGCGGCTACTGAGCGACTACGCGCCTGCCGCTGTCACGCGGCAGAAAGAGGAGCTGCAGCGCAAGCGTCGTCAGTATGAGAGTTATACACGGCAGTACTGTAGTGCACTGACAATGCTGTCGCTAAGGGAGTCGCCGTCGACATTGCCATGGACGTCACCGTTGTCACGCATGCACGAGAGTAGTAGTGCTGCCGGCGTCGCTGGCCTTCGCGACGCGCCACCCCTCTCTCGGCTTCCCGGCGCCGGACTACCGCAGAGCAATGGCCCCGGCCAGACGCTCAGCGGTGGTGCATCGACCACGTCCGCGGTGGCGGTCTTCTCTCCATACGAGCGCGCTATTCTCTACCAGATGCTGCTGGACCTGCCGCGCCATCAGTCACCCATCTTTCACGCCGGCCGCTCCCTCGCAGGCATGGCGCGCTGCTTATTTCTCTGGTCCCAACGGCACCCTGTTGTCGGGTACGTGCAAGGCATGGACGACGTAGTCGCCGTGTTTTATCAAGTCTTCCTCGCGGACGCGCTGCGGCAGTTTGCGCGGGGGTCGCAGCAGCCCACCACACATACGCGCGAGGGCGAGCCGAGAAAAAGCGGGACAGCAGCGGCAGTGCGCTTTGATAGTGTAAGTGACGATCAAGGCGCCTGGCCGAGCGGGACAGAGATGGATAGCATGGTCTGCGACACGGACACGGGAGCGGTGATGCGTCTGCTGGTGTCGTCACTCTCTGCCACGGGGCAGCGGACCCCCCGGCCCTTCACAGCCGCCTCGACGCCGGCGGAGGCGGCGTCGCCAATCACCACGACAGCGCTCAGCACGCCTGCCACTCGGGCCGCCTCAGCCGCCGCGCTCTCCCCCTACCTTTCCGAGGCGGACGTTGATATCTTGTTTGACACCCCCGCTGCCCTGGACGCGATGTTGGCGGAGCTACCGGAGAGCTACCTGATGCAGGTGGAGGGCGACACGTACTGGTGCGCCGGTCGTGTGCTGTCGCTGCTGCAGGATAACTTCATGCCGGGTCAGCCAGGCATTTTACGCAATGTGCGTCGCCTTGAGGCCCTCGTGCGCGCTGTGGACCCTTCTCTCACCGCCTTCCTGGACGGGTATGGCTTGACTGTGATGGACGGCTGCTTCCAGTGGCTGCACTGCCTGCTGGCACGCGAGCTGCCACTACCACTGCTGCTTCGCCTGTGGGACTGCTACCTGGCGATTGGGATTGATGGCGATCGTGCACCAACGATGTCAGGAATGGTCAGTGGTGCTCACGTGGCGACTTCTTTGCTCGCCGCCGGCATGGCAGCACAGGAGTCCTGGGCGAGCGACGAGGAGATCATGCACTTCCACGTATGTGTGTGCTGCGCGTTGCTCCGAAACCTGCGCACCAGCTTGCTCCGTACCGCTTCCCATACTTCAACCTCAACTGCGTCATCAGTGCCTGTCGGAGGTTGGGGGGCGGCGGCGCTTGCCACAGTGTTGCCTGTCTTTGGTTCGCGTACCCCACAGAGCGAGGGAAACGGCGCGTCGGCATCTTCAACAGCAAATGTGGGAGTACGTTTCGGCCCATCTTTGACAGCTGCACCACCCATCGACGTCGTGATGAATACGCTAAAGCATCCGTTCGAGGCGCTGTTTCCCCAGTACACGTCTGCAAAGCACCAGCAGTGTTCGCTGGACAGGGAAAACAGGAATGGGCAGAGCAGCCACCATGCCCGTGCGAGCTCGACGGAGGCGGCGACGCGGTGGCTGGACACTCTCATTGCCGACGCTTACTGCATCTGGCGGCAGCATCCGATGTGTGGTTGAGGTAAACCACTGACTGATGTGGGTTTGGTGTAAGTTCTCCCTGTCTATTGGCTTGTGGAGTGCAGCGGTGGTGTTGTCGGTGATTGTGAGTGTCACTGTGGCTGTCAAAGGGAGTGGCGGTGGTGGCAGCGGGGGTGGAGACGGGGAGTGTGCGAACTGTAGCACTGCCTCCAACCTCTCCCTCTCGCTCTTGTGTCTCTGCTGACACGTACTCGTCGTGAGCGTGTATCTGTGCACCTTCATCTCCCTTGAACATGCTGCACTTCCCTGCAGCCCTTCTTCTTCCTGTCTCTCCTCTGTTTCTCTTTCACCATCGTCGTCTTCCTCTTTCCACCACCACCACCACCACCCCCCTTGGGTTGCTCAGTCAGCGCGTCGCTCTTGATGCCCGCTTGCGCGATACAGCGACGTCACATTCGGTTCTTATTTTATGTTCTCCACCCGCCCCACGCCCACGCCCCCCCCCCCCCCCCCACCACACACACACACTCACACACGCTCACACTCACATCAATCGACCTGGGCGCCGTTTCTCGCCTTTCTCGTTGTTTGCATTCGTTTTGGACGTTCCTGCCAATTTGTGCTCCTTATTCTCTGTCCTCACGGTGATGGGCTCTGTCAGCCGAAAGCAAACGACCCCACTTTCCCCAGCCAATGTACAAGCCTATATACTGCGCGGCGCCTCTGATTTCCCCCATCTTACATACCCGCGAGCACTCTCTCTCTCTCTCTCCTTTTCTCGGTGCGTGACCTGTCGCTCTTTCGTTGGATGACAGCGCGGCTACGTACGCAGGCTCGTGTTCCTCCATCTCTAGCCCTCTCTGTCTCCGCTTTCTCTCTCTTCTCCCTTTTCCCCTTCTGAATGCCGCCTTGCTGGGGTTTCTTTTGGATCCTCATTTGCTCATGGCCGCTACTCGTGCTCCCACCGCGCTTGAACGCAGTAAAGCAAAGGTTGGAGTGTGAGCGAGTGCAGGTAGGAGCGTTCGCGTGTCCGCGAAGTCCCTCCACCCCACCCACTCTTCCTCTCCTTCAGCTGTTCTTTCTTTCTCCCACTCACTCCGTACATCCCCCACATACACATACACACACTGCGCACTTGGAGCCTGAGGTGGTGCTGGTAGCATTTGCACGTGAATCATAGCGACCAGCCCTTTCCCTCTTCTTCTTGCCCACCTCCTCAGTCACGACACATCGGTACCTCAGGTAGGCACCAATGGGCGTCAAGTCCAAGAAGAAGGCTAAGACCCGGCTGGACGCGTACTACCGTCTGGCCAAGGATCAGGGGTACCGCGCCCGTTCTGCCTACAAGCTGATCCAGCTGAACCGCAAGTATGACTTCCTCGCCAAGTCACGCGTCCTCGTCGACCTCTGCGCAGCGCCTGGTGGTTGGTGCCAGGTGGCGGCGCAGCACATGCCGATAGGCTCCAAGATCGTCGGTGTCGATCTTGTTCCTATCGCGCCGATCCGCGGCGTCAAGACCTTCGTTGGCGACATCACGGATGATAAGACGCGCAAGATGATCATCACGTACCTGAAGAAGGAGCCGGTCGACTGTGTCATTCACGATGGTGCGCCAAACGTTGGTGGTGTCTGGTCGCGCGATCTTTTTGACCAAAACGCGCTCGTACTGGCGTCGGCCAAGATGGCGTGCTCTATGCTGAAGGCAAGCGGCTGGTTTGTTACGAAGGTGTTCCGCTCGCCAGACTTCCACAACCTCCTCTGGGTGTTCAAGCAGCTCTTCGATAAGGTCGAGGCGACGAAGCCGCAGGCGTCTCGTATGGAGTCTGCCGAGATCTTCGTTGTCTGTGCCGGTTTTAAAGCACCCAAGAACATCGACCCCGCCTTCTTCAACCCGCAGAAGGTCTTTGCTGAGGTCGGTGAGGAGAAGGTCGTCTCCGCCTCCGGCATGCTTGTCACCCCTAAGTCCGATGTGCCGATAGGGTACGACGAGTTCGCGACAGTCTCACACCGTGTCGCGTCCTTCTCCGACTTCCTCCACGCCGATGACCCCAAGGGGTTTCTCAAAATACACCATGAGCTGCGCTTTAGCGACGATGTGGACAAGGCGTACCTGAAGTCGAAGAGCTCCAAGAAGGAGCTGGTGTACCTCTGTGGTGATCTTCAGCAGGTGGGTGAGGCCGACCTCCGGCGCATGCTGCGGTGGCGTGAGCAGCTGCTGCGCGAGCAAGCTCGCCACATCCAGGCCGACGCGGTGGGCACTGAAGAGGACGGCGACGCGGACAGCATGGTCGGCGGGGCCGGCAGCGACGACTACGACGACGGCGACGATGAAGATGACGCCAGAGGAAGCGCGACTACCACTTTGACTTTGACAGCCCTGAGGGTGTCACACAGATCGCGCGCGAGCTGCTCGAGATTCGCAAGAAGAAGGCTAAGGAGTTGAAGAAGAAGCAGAAGAAGGTGGTAGATCGCAAACTGAAGCAGATCAAGGGCCTCATCAACTATGACCCCAACATGAGCGCCGAGCATATGACGGAGGTGGATGGGTTCGACTACAAAGGCACTAACACTGACGCCTTCGACGATGATGGCGACACTGCGGCAGGCGGCGAGGACGGCAAGCCTGATGAGCTCGATCATTTTACTGTGGAGCAGCTCGGGCTTATCCCGGAGAAGGAGCTGGCTCGCATCATGGACACAACTTGGACGGAGCCGGAGGACTGCGGCAACGATCCGCTGAACCCCGTCGTGTCGGTCAACCTCGCCGCTCAGGATGACTGGGACTTGGGGGAGAAGGAGAACAGTGACGGGTCAGAGGCAGAAGGTGCCGACGATGGAATGCCACACTCAAAGCAGCTCGTTGAGGGGGAGGAGTACTTTATGGATGTCGACAACTACGGCAACTACGTCCCGGCGCAGCGCTCCACGCGCGTGACGCTGTACGAGGCAGGGTTGGAGGGTCACGAGGACAGCAATGAGGAGGAGGCGACAGACGAGACGCCGGCATCCAAGAAGAAGCGTGTGAAGGCAGAGAAGGACGCGGCGCATCTTGAGGAGGCGGGTAAGAGCAGCAAGTGGCAGCGCCATCAGCTAAACATCGAGCAGGTGCTGAACGACACCTTTCCAAAGCCGAAGGATCACAATCGTGCCAAGAACAAGAAGCGTCAGCGTGTCTTAGAGGAGGAGCGCATCACCATGAGCGCGCCCACAGAGATGGCAGACCCGGATAAGCGCAAGCACGTGCGCACGCGCTTTGAGGACGACAATGACGACAGCGACGCCTCTGTTAGTGAGCTATCCGAGGAGCTGAGCGATGGCGACCTCGATGACTACGAGGTCAACTGTGGTCGTGAGGACTCGCGCCGCAAGCGCAAGCTCGTCCCTGACATCGGCAAGGCCACCACACAGGAGCTCGTGCGGCAGCAGCGGAAGCAAGCCCTGCAGGACAACAAGGAAGTGCGTAAGCAGAACAAGCGTAATAAGAATAACACAAACAGCGGCAAGCATGCCAGTGGCAAGGAGGACACCGAATTTGAAGAGATCCCGATTGCCATGACGGATCCCGACATCCGCGCTCGCACGCTGGCAATCGCGCAGAAGATGCTGGACCCCAAGGCGCGCCGCGACATCCTTGACGCCTCTGTAAACCGCTACGTATTCAACGACGACGATGACTTGCCAGACTGGTTCGTGAAGGATGAGCAGCGCAACTGCCGTGTTGTGCTGCCGGTGACGGCGGAGGAGATTGAGGAGCAGCGCCGCCGCTTTCAGGAGCTGAACGCACGGCCGAGCCGCAAGGTGATGGAGGCGATGGGCCGCAAGCGCCGGAAGGCGCAGCGCATGCTACGCGGCTTGATTGACAAAGGCAAGGCCGACCCTCGCGCGCGCGAGAAGGCTGGCAATCTTAGCGTGCGCAAGTTGATGCGCTCGCAGGTGGTGAAAGGCCAAGGAAAGAAGAAGCACAAGTACCTTGACCGCCAACTGATGGGCCGCATGCGGCGCGAGAAGCAGAAGCTGAAGCGCCGGAAGTAAAGCACACATGCGTGCTTTGGCGTGTAGGGTAGAGTGCGCATAGAGGGAGCGACGCAGGGGCGATGTGCTGTCTTGCCTCTGCTCTCTGTCCCCCTTCTCCCCTCCTCTCTTGGAGATGTGCGCTTCTCTACGTGTGTGTGTTGTTGTGCTTGTGCCTTTCATCGTGCACCGGTGTCTACCTTCGTGTATACGTGTGTGTGTGTGGGTGTCGGTGGGTATTTTAGTATCTTTCATACGGATAAGGCTCGGTTAAGTTGGTCTCTCTTGTTTCCCCTTGTGCCTTCGACCTCTTCACAGAGAGTCCGTGCGTGTGTGTGTGTGTGTCTGTCTGTCTCTAGCGGTGTAAGTGTTCTCTTCTCTTGTGTCTTCATAATACGCGTGTGTGCGTGTGTGTGCGTTTGTGTGTGTGTAGGCCCCCCTGCCGCCTGTGCTGTCCTCCTCTTCTGTGGGCGCATTCTTCAGTTTTTGCCGTTCGTTCTTTTGGTGGCACATCGTGCTGTGGGCCGACGCTGCACAGCTATCAGCCTCCCCCTCCCCCCTCTCAACTGCACCTCCTTGCTTCCCACCTCCGCTCCCTTCACACACGTACACACGTACACACGCGCACGTAAGCGCGCACAGCTAACACACACACACACACACACATTCCTTTTCCTCGTCTTGCCGCATTTCTGCGTCTTGGCGTATGAAGCCCGTAAGCCACCATGGTGTTGAATGAAGAGAAGACAGACGAAAAGCTCAGGTAGAACGTCCGACTGTGTCGCACGTCCTTCTCTTCTCTTCCCTCTTCTCTCTCTGCCGGCAGCTGTACATGCCATGCACGCACAAACACGCATGTAGCAGCGTGTTTCGACTCATCTCGCGCGGTGAAAGATCCGCGGCAGCAGTGCTCATTACGTGACCATGACAGCATATGATGGGAGGGGCTGTGAGGAGGAGAGGGGGAGGGCTTGAGCTCACCCGCTTGTGTCTCTGTCTTTGCGTGACACGTACAGCCACACCGCAGCACATCTTCACTTTTTCCAATTCACGTCGCCTCCTTTCTCTCCTCCTCTTCCTCCTCCTCCTCCTCCCCCCACTCTTTGTGTTTTCTGTGTGTGTGTGTGCGTGTGTGTGCGTACAACCCTGACCATGATGGCAACATTGGCGCGCCTCTCTTGCTCGTTCTTGTACATGCCGTGTGGTCTTCACCATCGATGATCACGCACCACCGCAGAATCGATTCAGTGGTGGAAGCGAAGTCTTGAAAAGCACGGCAAAGCACATCCAGGCGCATACATACAGGGAAAACTAAAAATGGGCAAATACACCATGCTGCACAACATCAACAGGGTGTTGTGCGTTGTGCTCGATGATGGTCGTAGCGTCGCCGGCAAGCTGCTCGTCTTTGACAAGCACATGAACGTTGTGCTCGGCGATGCCGTTGAGGAGCGGCCACTGTCCAAGAGGATGGCGGAGGAGGGCGTCTCGTCAAAGCGCCAACTGGGGCTTATCTTGCTGCGCGGCGAGCACGTCGTCTCCGTTACAGTGATGAAGGATATCGAGAACGGTGGGAGTGGGGCCGCGGCAAACTTTAGCGGCGCTCCCAAGTCGGCGAAGGCGACGGCGATGAAGCGTAAGCGGAGCGAGTAGCGAGGAAAGCACAAACTTGGCACCTCCAAAAAGCTGAGGAGTGAGTTGAACTTTCTCGTACCGCTGTGTGTGTGTGTGTGTGTGTGTGTGTGGTGTGTGTGTGTGTGTGTGTGTGTGTGTGTTCTCTGAAGCGTCCTGGCCTCTCTCTTCTGTGTCTGCCTACGGTTGCATATCTGTGCGTGCCCCTGTGTGCCCACATCCGCGTGTGCTGAGTGTAGGCATGGATGCGTTGGTGCTGATGGCGATGGTGTCTCTTTCCTCCCCCCGCACAACAAAGACGATGGCGGCGGGAAAGGGGCGATGATGGATGAGCGCGCAGTACGAAAAAGCCCCGAAAGGAGAGTACGCAACAGCAGAAAAAAGACAGGAAGCAGCAACAATGAATACTCGCTGGAACGCCCTTGAGGCGCTTCTGCTCATCACCCCGAGGTGAGTGTCAGCCTGCGTAGCCACCTCTTCAGGGAGAGTGAGAGATACGTGTACTTACGGAGCGTATGTGCGCGTGTGAATTGCATGAGGACGCAAACGGAAGAAGCCAAGAGGAGTAAGGTGCAACTGCAGCGTTCACGACTGCTAACCATCTCTACCCCCTTTACTGCTTTTCATCCCCCCTCTCTTCCTCTATCTTCCCGCTCATGCCTGCGTATGCGTCTGCGCGCATGAGGATGACGACGCTGGCTGCCTACCCTGTCGTGTTCACCGTCCCTCTCTACTCACCTTGCTTCCCTTGTTCCGTTCCTGCTGTCTTCTCTCGTTTCTCTGTTTCCCTGTAGATCACTCGTGGTAGATTACTGAATTGGCATCTGTGTCTCATCCGGGCGCGCGTTCGTTCGTCCGTGTGCTCACCTCGGCGCATCCTTCATTGCTGCTACTGTGTCTTTAGCTGTTGTTTTGAGATATTGCTGATACTCTCACATACCAAAAACGCCATTACACGGACCTCGGCGCATCATCGCGAGGTCCCATAGCACTACTTTTACCCAGGCAAGCTACTCGGGGTCCGTTGGGGGGTACATTACCTCGGGAAGTAGCTTTCCTTGTAGGCAGTATTGGCTCTGCTACTGCTCACACTGTAGCTGTACTACTCCCTCTTTCACCTATCCTCACGGCACACGGGTGTCTGCTTCATCTTGTGCAACGCACCATGACATCCACTGGCAATAGCGGCGGCAACAGGACCGCTGGGACCCTTCCGTCTGCAGCGAAGACGGAGATCAGTGCGCCTGTCACGTCGGTGTCAGACATGCATGTCATGCCCAAGCCCCTTTTACTCGACTCGATGCACTCTGCCAACTCTTCTCTCTCCACGCCCAACATGACGGGTGGGATGTTGGTGAGTCCGTCTTACTCCGAGGTCCGCGGTAGAACGGCTGCGGAGTCCTCTGCTCCTGGACCGCGCGTGCCAATGAACACAGACCAGCACAGCAAGCCGAGCGTGAATAGCATGAAGGCCTCCACTGCAGCAGACGGCAGTGACTCTCCATCCAAGTCCCGCTCTGGTTGCGGCCGCCGCGGTCAACGACGAGATAATTCGAACTGGTTCGACGCAGAAAAGCCTGCAAACGTGTATCGCCCTGCTGACACAGAGTTGAACCAAAACGTTCAGGTTGTCTATGACGGCATCGACGACCTGGAGCAGATTCGTCATGAGCAGGCGGAGCGCGCACAGCGGCAGAAGGAACATCTAGCGCAGCACATCGCTGATTTACCGACGGGATACCAGGCGACGCTGCCGCGTCTCAACGAGCTCGACGCCACAAACAGCTGGGACAAGCTGCTGCGAATGATGCGCAGCGAGTATGACCTATCGTGCCTCACAAGCTGCCTGGCACGGGAGCTGGACGAGGACGTCATGTGGAACCCAGAAATGCTGCTGGTGCAGCTCACCTCCGACATGCTGGACGCGGCTGAGTTGCAGAAGGATAGCGGAGAGGCGTACGTACCGGTGGATGCCAGGGACATCGGCCAGATGACCGGTGGCGAGGCGACGCGCAAGCGCAACGAGAAGGGCTTGATGACTACGGCTCCGACGACCTCGTTGCCAATGCCTGGGGGCGCAGCACCAGCGGTGGGCACCACCGGAGGAGCCGCACGCGAGTCAGAGAAGAAGAGCCATGAAAAGGCTGCGGCTGCTTCGCCGCCTCCGTCATCCCAGACTACTATGTCGAAGACGCTGGGCAAGCACCCCACCGCTGCTCCGGCTGCCGCGGTATTGAGGAGCAAAAATGCAGGCAACGGGGTCAACGACGGTGCCACAGTGCCCACCAACTCCCCGTCGAGCTGCAACCGATCCGCCGCTGCCTCCAGACCTGGAGAGGCCGGTGGAGACGGCGGCAGCAACACCAATGTCTCGTCGGCCGTGGCGAGGCGCGAGGCCAGGAGAGACAAGAGTATTAGCAATGCTGCTGTTAAGCACTAGGGAGCGAGGCTCTTCCCGAAGTAGAGCTCTGAGGGGGTGACTGAGCACCTGTCCTCTCACAGGTGACACACGTAGACGTACCTTGCAAACCCGTGCGCGCCTCTTCCACAGTGTGTCTCTACCCATTGCTCATCCAGTCCTGATGACCACCTGTGCGACCCGATGCCGTTGATCCATAACTGTCTCTCTCCTCACCCATGGTTTTGTTGGTGTACTTACGATTGTGTTTGCTGGATCTGCTGGGTTTCTACTGCCTGTCTCGCGCAGCCCCAATGACGTTGCTCCCCTTTCCCTTCCCCTCCCTAACTCCTCGTGGGTTGCCTGTTGGGTATGTGTATGAGTCTCTTTGTATAAACATACATGTAGCCTGTGCGTGCATGTGCGTGTGTGTGTGTGTGTGTGTGTGCGTGCGTGCGCGCCACTCTTATTTGGCTCATTTCCCCGATCCATGTATTTCGCGAGAGCACGACCTGCGCACAAGCACATACACCCGCGTCTGTGTGCTATGTGTTCCCTGCCCACATGCAGTCGATTTTCACTTGACCTCTCTCACTCGTACACAGCAGGAAAAAAACTCGCCCTCATCCTCTCGCGCTTTCACGTGCACGCAAGCACGCGCGTGTAACCAAATCAGAAGGAGGCTCGAGAGTAATGAGGTGGCTGCCTGTGTCTCCCTTCCTCTGCGTGTCTCTGCGTGCCTCTGTGTGTGTGTGTGTGTGGGATGAGACGCTGCATGTGCACTGTCACCCATCCAGCGTTTCAGTTGCCCGTGAGGCGAGTCACGAGTCATTTTTGCAACTCTCTTCTTAGACCTACTCGAGCAATGAAGAAGCAACGGGAATTGGGGAGGAGGGAGGGAGGAGACTCGATGCGTCCACCGCCGAAGAGCTTCTGCGGCCATGTGCGTCCGTTTCAAGTTGGGCGAGCTGCCTGCTTCCAACACTGTAGAGAGGGAGGGGGAGAAGTAGAATGACAGATGTGAGGGCCCTGGGAGCCGCAGTGAGGTCCATACACCCAGAGACACAGAGCGGACCACGGGGAGGGGTGCTGTTGTGCTACTGTCGTCAGCACCGATTCCCCCCCCTCGTGCTGCGTGTGTGTTTGCCGTCTCTCTCCCGCTGTTTTCTTCGTTCTCTGATTATGTGTTGCGTCGATTCTGCCGCTGAGCTTGCGTACACCCAACAGTGGCTACTCACTCCCACACCTGCCACATATCCATCGCCTCGTTCTTCATGCTTGACTCCGCATCCTTCCTTCCTCTCCATCTACTTCTCCCTCCATTCTCCGCTTGCTATTGTTCTCCCCTTGGGGTCATCTACCAACACCCTTGCCCCCCCCTCTCTGCACACCCACACACCTACTACGCCTCTCATTCTTCTTTCTCTCTCTTTCCCTCTCTTGCTTGTGCCACATCAGCAACTTTACCCCGCTGGAATGAAGAAGGTGCTGGTGCTGAACGGCGACTCGTATGTCGGTCGCCATGTCGTGAAGGCATTCTACCAGTCGTACGAGTATGATGTTGAGATCACGCTGACACGCACTGGCGAGCGGGCCGCGGCGACAACACGTACAGTGTCGAAGGCGACCTCGAGTGACTGGCTGTGGGATCAGATGAAGAATCTGTGGGACTCGCTTGAAAGGTCGCTGGTCGCCGCTGCGGCCGACAACTCAGACGACCCTTCTACCGCCTCTACACCAGGATCGCACTGCAGGAGCAAGAAGCGCGCCACATCCGCTCTAGGCACGGAGGAGTTGCCCACATCACCGCCACTCGCAGGCTTGTCCGCAGAGGAGCAAGATATGTTGCCGGCAGACCTCCAGTTCTGTGTGCGCAGTATCGTTCCAAAGCACAACGACAACGCAGAGGAGTTCCGCAAGCGCCTGCTCGCCAATGACGTCATCATTGCTGTCCTCCAGGACGACACATACGAGGCCATGTGCGCCATCCGCATTCTCGCCGGGACTCATTACGAAGTAGAGAAAACGTTTGTACTGGTGTCCTCGGCCGTGACGTGGGCGTACACAGTGACGTCAGAGCGCGCGCGTGCCCGTGAGATGCGGCAGAGGGAGCGCGAGGAGGAAAGAAGCGCCTTCTTGGAGGAGCTCCTCAACGCTGAGGATGAATACATTGGTGACGAGGATGACCTTAGCGAGGGCGCTGCTGCCATGGCAGAGAGAGAGGCGCGCCGTGCAGCGCGTCGAACGGAGCTAGAGCTGCGCCTTCCCTTCTCACTGCGCGAGCCTGCCGCTGGCGAGGATGAGGCCGAGATCCACGCGCTTGTTCCAGACCGAGTCTTTACCGACGACGCCTATGCGCAGCGTGTGCCTCACCCGCGCTTTCAGCACTGGCACTCACTGGAGCACCTCGTGAAGTGCGCTAACACTGAGACGCTGCACACCTACGTTGTCTTCGCTGGCCTCCCGTACGGCGCCGGCGAAGGGTCGGACATGCTGTTCGGGCTCCTGCGGAGCGCGTGGTACCACCAGGCTCTGCCGCAGTACGGCGCCGGCGTGAATAGGATCCCCATGATCCACGTGCAGGACTTGGCCTCGGTCCTCTACAAGGTTGGCAGCGCCTACGATGTTCTTGACAAGCGGTACATGTTCGCTGTCGACCAGGGCCACGTCACACAGCGGCAGCTGCTGCACGCTGTGCAGGCGCGCTTCGGCGGGTCTGTGCAGCCGGCTGTTGCAGTGTCCCTGCCGCTGGCGGCGGCGGACTTGGTGTGTCTTGATAGGCTGGAGCTGCCACCGCCGACCAGCCTGCAAGACCTTTTCGCCACGTTTGGCAACGAGTCATGCTGGGGCGACGGCGGCGCTCTCTTGACCGCCCTGGTGCTCTCGGACATCCAAGCGGAGCCCTCTACCGCGCTGACGGTGCACGTGGAGGAGGAGTGGGTGTCCCTCGATGGCTTCCTTGCGAACCTTGACGTCGTATGCGCGCAGTTTCGCGCTGCGCACGCGGAGATGTTCAAGCCGGTTCGCGCCCTCATCACCGGTCCACCGCTGAGCGGGGCAGAGACCGTCGCCGCTGTGCTGGCGCAACACTGCCGTGTGGCGTGCGTGTCGCGTGAAAGCATTGTTGTGGACTACAAGGCGCACATGGCGGACGTGCGCGCCGCGTTGCGAGGCCTGCTCATGCGTCGCCTACAGCGCCGTCGCGCCCGGATGCAAGCTCGGCTCGTGCGTCAGGCAGCGCAGGAGAAAGTCGCTCAACATCTGGCAAAAGAGGAGCAGCGGCGCCAGCAGCGAGAGGTTCGGCAGCAGCGCGGCGACACAGACGATGACAGCGGAAGCGAGGAGGGACGGGACGAGGAAGGGTCGGCATCCGATGAGGAGGGCGAGGACATCGACGCGGCATCTGAGGTGCACTCCAGTGCCTCTCTGATGTCGATCTTTCTTCCTCCGCCCACCAAAAGTGCTGATGACAGCAACGAAGACGAGGAGGACGCGGTGCAGCAATCGCGGCAGCCGCCTTTACGCCCATCGAGCTGGTTGTGAACGAGGTGTATATCTGCGGCGCCGCTGATGCCGACGTTGACGACGGAGACCAGGACGACAGCGCTGAGATTGACGAGGAGCAAGAGGAATGGGGTGATGAGGATGACAGGGAAGGTGGCGGCAACTGGCTCGCTCACTCGACGCACAGGATGAGGAAGCGCAAGCAGAAATGGAAGAGGACCGCGAGCTGCTGCCTCCTGTGCCCCTCTCCGTGCAATGGGCGACAGGGTCCTGCCTTCACTAGCTCTACCACGCTTTGCTGCCCGTAGCCGTGGCCGTGCCTTTGCACGCGACGTGGACCGGCAGGAGCTGCGATGCATCGCGGCGCTTCGTCAGGAGTACCTTCTCGGTCTAAAGGTGCTTGCGCTAAAGGTGTCTACGGAGGGGCGATTGCCACGTCCGCCGCCAACTCCAGCGGTGACCGAGGACAGCGTCAATGATGGCGGGTACGGTGACGAGGTTGGCCGCGGCGGCACCAGCAATGGGACCGACGGAGAGGGCGACGAGGAGGACGAGGATGAGGAGGAGGAGGAGGAGGCAGATGGGGAGGCGCCGAGCGACAGTGAGCCTCACGCGTCGCCGGAGGGCAGCAACAACGGCGCCGAGGAAGAGGAGGAGGATACCGATTATGGATGCGCTGACACCAGCAACGAAGCGAATCCGATCCTTGCGATCGACCCCGACGAAGACTACTCCGCGTACCTCGACTGTGCGCTCGCCTTCATGTGTCGGTGGCGCCTGCGTCAGTCGGATTGCCGCTGCCAAGGCTACATTCTCAGCGACTTCCCGCAGACGCTGGCGCAGGCCATCTTATGCTTCCGTGCGAATGAAACCGAGCTCGAGGATGGAGAGCTGCGTCGCCAACGTGCTCTCGCCCCACTGCTGACGCGCACTGATGACCACGCTGCCGAAGACAACAGCGACGCGGGCGACGAGGACGGCGGGCCTCTAGCCCCTATAGATGCGGACTTCCCTCTACCTGACATCGCCAGCATCAATGAGGAGGAGTTGCTGGCGCTGGAGCGGGCCCATCGCCGTGGCCGCGGCCCAGCATGTAGTGGCAGCGCCGCCGGTGAGGTAGAGTCGATGGGCGATTTGACGGAGGCGGCGGCGGCCGCCAGCAGCGACGTGGAGACCGTAATGACGCCTGTGGACGAGTCTCTCTTCGTAGACTATGTTGTGGCACTCCAGGCCGACCCGGCTCTCTTGCGCGCCACGATCGATGCTCTACAGACAAAGCTGGATGCGACCGCTGCTCGGCAGCCATCATCGATGACTCCGAGAGACGCCGCACCCTCTGCACACAGTGCTGCTGCGATAGAGCTGTCAGAGGCGGCGCTCGCCACGCTTCGTGCCTCTCTCCATATCATTCCATATGCTGCACAGCTCGAGTGGTACATGAAACATCACGCTGCCACTACTTCTCCGATCCAGTCGCTCCTGGCGTGGCTCAGCGCCATCACAACAACACCCGCGCTAGGTGTGCGCAGCGCGCAAGTTATCGTCCCCCCTAGCAACAATGATGGTGTTGCTGACACTGAGGGCGCGGGCGGCGTCGCCGCAACTACCATGGAGGCACCTCCAACGACCCGCACCGCACAGATGCTCTTCATGTCGGTGCCGGTGTTAAACACAGAGGAAGTGAAAGCATGCTGGTGCGCGGTGCGCGAGCGAAAGGCACGAGCTGACGCGAGGGCGGCAACGGTCGGTATGGTGACACGAACGATGCCGAACCGTACATGCGGTGATGAGTGCGGATGGGCGTTGGTGAATGCAATGCTCCCGGTGGCGCTGATGCGGCTCGCGCCGCTCTGCTGGACCGGCGCTGCACCCCCAAAGTCTACAGCACTCCTCAGCCAGGCCCCTTCCTCCTCGGCGCACACCCCGCACCCTCGTGACAGTCTCGCCTCGTCGCGGTGTGTACTACAGCCGGTCGCATCTCTAGAGGCTCTTGCGCAGGAGCTGTGCACACGTATTGCGCCCGCGCGCCGAGATCCCACAGTTGTGGCTGCGGCTGCTGCACTGCCAGCGGCATGCGTAACAGCCGATTGTGCGTCGTACACAAGCACTGAGACGACCTCGCCACTCGCGCTCAACGCCACGGCGACGGCTGCCGTGCCAGCGAGTCAAGTGGATGTTACAGGGGTGTCTGAAGCACCTGCTGATGCTGCGTCGAAGGAAGCCGATGCTAGTGCCTCAGACGCTACAGAGACAGCGGCGGAGCGGAAGGCGAGGCTCGCCGCTGCTTCTCAGGACGAGGCGTCCCAGCTCCTGCATGAGTTGGCCTCCCTGTGTCATCTGCGGATCGTTGAAGGAAGCCCTGAAACGGCGGAAATGCTGGGACTGCCTGCGGAGACGTACCTGATGAGGTATGTGCTTCCGAATCTGACGCCTGTCATGACGGGTGTGGTGCGCACGCGATCAAATGACCCTGTCTCTACGCTAGCCGATGCCCTCTTCGACCACTGCCGCCGTGTAACGCTCTAAGAGAAGAGTGAGTCTGAGCAGCTACTGATGTTAGTGCAGGCTCACGCGCTCACGTGTGTGTGTGTGTGTGTGGCCCTACTGCGGTGTATCTCCGCCACTTTCGTTTTGCCACTCTTTATTTTTCCCCCTTTTATGTATGTACAATGGCTGCGAGTTCTCTCTCTATGTGTGTGTGTGTGTGTGTGTGTATGCGTGTGGCCCTACTGCGTGCACTTCTCGTTCTCTGGGGCCTGCGCAACAGTGGCTCTCTACCTCGCGTCTGCCCATTCCTCTATCCCAAGTAACGCGGCTGCTTCTATGGACTACGTTGCGGTGGCGGGGGCCTCTGACGCATATGTGTACTCTACGCCCCCACCACACCTTCGTGTTTCTCTTGTTAATGTGAGCTGTGCGAGCATCAGCGCACCACACCCCCGTTTTTTTTTTTTAGATTTTCTTTACCGGTGTACTCCGTCCTTGGGTGGGCAGGTGCACGGGTGTGCATGTATAGGCGCGGGTATGTGCCCCCCTCACGTTACACTGCATCCGCTCTCCGTGATGCCAGAAAGGTTGGGCAAAAAGCGAACACACACACACACACACACACCAACTAAAGCACGGCCGAGCTCCGTCAGAGGTGACTGTGCAGCGCTGCAGCGTTGAAGATGTGTAGCGAGTAGTTGGCAGCAGTGTGGTGACTGAGTGAGCTGGTGGGTGTTAAGCAGAGCCCCGCTCCAGCCAGGACCAGGGCAGAAAAAAAACCGCTGAGGACCTGAAACGCTTCTAGCCAGAAGACCGGGCGACTAATGCAAAGTGTGCAGGCTTGTGTATGTACTCCGCTTACGTGTGTGCGCGTATCGGCGTTGTCATGCCCCTTCTCTTGCCCCCACCCGTTTCCCCACTCCATCACCTGCAGCGCCCTCCCCTTTCATCCCGTCTCCTTTTTCCCCTTCCTCTGTCTCTATTCATCTCTCTTACATGTGCCATCACGGCCCTCAATGCGGTGCGGGTACTCCTCCAATGGGGTATGACAGCGCTCACCTTCGATCGGTGCGCCCTGTCTTTCCCTCTCTGCCCTCTTTTTCTTTCTTTCTCGTCCTCTCCGCGCCTTTGCATCGCTGTGAGCGGCTGCGCATCCGCTGGCGGACGGTGAGAAGAGCCAGAAGAAATAACGACTGTGCTCGCAGGCCACCTGTACAGTTACACCCATACGTGGAGGTCACCGCAATCTAAACAATGCAGGTCAACTCGCTCTTGGAGCGTATGCGGAAGGTGCGGCAGGAGAAGGCTGCTGCTGCCGCCGCCGCCACTGCCACGGCTCCGCCAGTGGTGACGAACACTACTTCCACTGTCCCCACTGCCAACACGACGAGCCGAGACGCACCCGCATTGAGCGCCGCTGACGCGGATGCCACGGGTGGCGGTGGAGTCGTTGTTTTGTCGTCTACGTCTACTGGTGTGGCGGTGCCGGCGCCTCCGCCTGTGTTTGCCTCTCCGTCCTCAGCGCGGCTCGAATACCGCGACAACGCGACGGATCCGCTGTGTGTGCCATTTACGTGTGACATGGTCGTATCGGTCCTCAACACGCTCCTCAACGACTACCAGCGTCACTCAACGCCAGTTGTTGCCGCTGTTGCTCCAGGCGGCGTTAATGGTAGTGTAGCACCCACGGCGAAGGGGGTGGTAGCCAGCACTGAAGCGACGGGAGGCGCCGCCCATGACGTGCATGCATCCAGCAAGATGTCTGGGGAGAGCTCCGGCGCTGGACGTCGAAACAGCAGCACGGAGAGCCAGCTTATCGTGGAGAAGGCTGTCGCGCGTATGCGAGAGGTCCTGGCGGCGCAAGGATCCTCACAGATGGCCCCCAAAGTGACAGCGGACAGTAAGTCATTTGCCACCGCTATTGAGACTGTCACTGCTGCGGGGCCGTCAATTTCTTCTCTTTACTCATCTAGCGCTTCTTTGCTTGCCGATGCAGCGTACAATGCTGCCTGCGCTGTAGCCCGTGTCGATGTTTCCGGGGCAGTTCGGCCCATTTGCCGGGATGTGAACTACTACACTCGAGTTGGCCGAATCTCGCAGGGCGTGTATGGCGTCGTCTTCCGCGCTGTCACCACGGCGGACTACGAGCGGCAGCACCGACAGCAATCGCGCCACCGCGTGACTCAACAGAGCTCAGCTTCCTTGTCAGCCGCTCCACCGCCAACGCATGTGCAGGCATATGCTCTGAAGCACATAAAGAAGATGTGGCTAGAAAACTCGCAGGTGGGGCTTCCGCCTTACCTCATGCGCGAAATTGACTTGTTACTCCGGTTGCAGCATCCAAACATAATGGGCGCGCTAGAGCTCGTCTTGCTAGACCCGACGCCGGTCCCGCGTCGCCTGACATCACCACCAAAATCGCGCTCGACCTCCTTGTCATCCTCGTTGTCACCGTCATCATCATCGGAGTCGGAGTCGCCATCAACCGAGCAGCCCGCAGATGAGGCCACGCAGAGCGATCGCTCCCTTCGCCGTCCCCGCTCCACCGCGGAGGACACAACAGCGCCAAACCCAACGAAAAAGGCGAAGAGCGACAGCGTCGGCGAGCCACCATTGCAGCGGGACGAGGGCCGCTCCGCTCCCCAAACTCAAACCACGGGTGTGAAAGGCACTGCTCAGGACGCTGCCGCCACACGTCCACTGGCTGCTGTCGGCGCTGCAAGCAAGGCGAAGGACATCTTCCTTGTGATGAACTACTGTCCTTACGACCTGGGGAGCTACATGCGGCGCTACACCACTATGGCGGAGCTGCGGGGCAGCGGCGACTGTAGGCTCCCTCACACGAGTACTCAGGTGCCGTTCTTTCATATCACACCACGCAACGCGCATCCACAGGCGGCGGCGAGCTACGTGGCACGTGCCAAGTCCATCGTATACCAGCTCTTGCGCGCCGTGGCGTTTCTGCACGACAGCCGTATTCTCCACCGAGACCTGAAGATGTCAAACGTGCTGCTCGCCGAGAACGGCTACGTGAAGGTGTGCGACTTCGGCCTTGGCCGCCTCTACCGCGAAGGCCAGGCGCTCACCCCCACCGTTGTGACGCTCATGTATCGCGCGCCGGAGCTGCACTTTGGTGTCGTGGACTACTCTCACAAGATGGATGTCTGGTCGGTCGGGTGCATATTTGCCGAGCTTTTCCTGCGCCGTCCTCTTTTCCACGCCTCGACCGACAGTCAACACCTGCTGGCCGTGTGCGAGGTGCTGGGCATTCCGACGGAGGAGTCGTTCCCTGGGTTGTACCACCTTCCTCAGACGAAGACAATGATGCAGTCGCTACCGCGTTGGAACCGCACCTCACGTCTGGCAAGCCTCTTCCAACGTGGCGCTATCCTCCCCACTGTAGCGCACGGCGATGTCCCTGTAGCAGCGGAGGGCGCGCTGCTGCCTGCAAGCGGGGTGGATCTGCTCGCATCGGTGCTGCAGTGGAACCCGCGCCGGCGCCCATCTGCCGCGGAGGCTCTGCAGCACCGATTTTTCACGGAGGAGCCGCTGCCGTGTGCACCGGCAGAGCTAATGCGACCGATGCCGTGGCTGGATGCTGCCGCTGCTGCGGTTCATGTTATGCCTTCTTCAGCACTTGTTTGGGAGGATCGGCGTGATCAGCCTGGCAACCTGGTGTCGCAGGATGCCCCTCCCCCGGCAACTCGGATGGCGTCGAACTCAACTGAGGGGCCGTCTTCTGCGAGTGTGCCCCCTGCTCTGCAGCACGTGATGGACGTTCCCAGCGGAGCGGCGGTGGCCGTCGCAGCCATTCAACTAGCATCTGACACCACAGGTGGCGCATCTTTGACGAGTGCCTCACCGGATACGTTCCCTGGAAGCAACCGTAACACCGTGCTGAGCAACACTGTTGGCGGCGGATACCAGGAAGCCATCGGTGTTCGTGACTACAGCGGCAGCGACGGGGACCTAGCATCAGAGGAAGAAGAGGAGCAGCGACTGAAGCTGCACACGCGCCGCAGCACGCGCGACCAGATTGAGGACGAGGTCGACGACAGCGACAGTGATGCGGACACAGAGAGATTGGAGCAACAGGTGCGGTTCCTCGCGAACCAAGACCGAGATGAGTGAGAAAGAGAGCTCCCCCTCTCTTCCCTCCGAGGGTAATGGCCGTACGATCTTGTAGTCGTCTTTAGCTTCGACCCTCTTCCATGTGTGTGTGTGTGTGTGTATTTGCATCTGTGCCTGTGCGCTCTCCTCCTGCTGCTGCTGGCTCTGTCGCTGCCTTCTTTCCTCCTTGTCCAGAGCCAGGTGGTGGCGGTGGCTGGTGATTCCTTTTTCTCTCCTCCCCTGCTCATGCGCCACATCGGTGCGGCGCTTCTGACTCATTCACGTGTGCTAGAGAGAGAGAGGCGGAGCGAGTGAGAGCCATGAGATGCACGTTGAGGCTCCTGCAGAGTTTCACATTTCCACCCTTTGTGGCTATTGCACCGCTCGACTTCCTCAGAAATTCTCGACACCGCTGGCGCGGCCGGCTCTATGCGCGTGCGTGGGGACATGTTTGGCGCCGCCCTTCCTCATCACACCCCCTTCATCCCCTTCTCCACTCTCTTTCTCACCCCCCTCTCTCTCCCGCCCTCTCTCAGCCTCGCGACTCCCATCCGTGGTACCGCCACCACCCGTGCCACTGCGACCGTTCTCTCTCCCGCTTTACCTCGCATCGCTGCGACTGTTGTCATTTACTTCCTTGCAAATCTGTATTTTGTGTTGAGGTATGCATATCTGTGTAGTTGTTGGTGTGTACGTGTGTGTGTGTGCGTATGCTCGTTGACTCTCTTCCCCTCCTCCCTTCATTAGTTCTCTTCCTTCGTTGCGTGCACATCACCGCTTGTGTTGGTGCTCGCACGCCGTGTGTGTGTGTGTGTGTCTGTCTGTCTGTCTGTCTGGGTGTTGCTCTCACTATTACTTTGGCGATGATGTCGTTATTATCCCTTTCGGCCATCTCGTGATGCTTTTCTCCACTCCCTCCTCATCTTCTTGTACCTCTTCGGCGTGCCGATTGTGTGGTTGCTTGCTTGTGTGCTGGTGTTGGATTCACTTTGACAGCCACCTGTGTCCCGCGTGTATCGCCGTTGCCAATAGCCTGTACATCGCGGCATGGAGCTGCAATGTACGAAGCCCTCCTTTTCCCTTCCCTTCTGCAGATGGAGGCGTCCGAGGCTTCAGCAGGCGCTGCGCAGCAGACATGCGCAAGCGCAGAGAGAGAGGAAACGGGCGTGAAAGGAGAGTCGCCGCAGACTATGTCGACATGCTCATCCATTCAACGGGGAGCCACCCCTGTCGTCGTCTCTGCCCCCCGCTCTCTCCCTCCGCTACGCACAGACACGTGCACCGCATACACGGCGCATCCTATGTGCAGCGACAAGACGCGGTTTAGTGCCGGGCGGGGCGGGACGAGGAACAAACTAAAGAACTAAAGGATGTGCCAAGGGAGGCAGGTGGATCGCTTGCGCAGGCGAACGATGGCCTCTCTCTCTCTCTTTCTGGGATCTGAGCGCTTCTTGGTGTCTCCGTTGCTTCCGCACTGGCGCTTTTCTCCCTTTCCAGCTGCTCATTTTTTGATTTCGCCTTCTCTTCGTTCGATCATCCTCTCATCTGCGCCAGACTTCCCTACTCTCTCACCCTCCCTTGAACCCCTCCTACACACACACACACACACACACACACGCAGGCAGAACATATTAAGACCTTTCCAGATATCATGCTGTTCGGCAACGAGGCCCCCTTTCATCTGAAGCCAATTCCGTATCGCGGTATCTGGAGGCACCAGGCAGAGGTTCTGCAGCATCCTCCCGGCTATCAGCACCCGATCATTCCTCTCCCGCCGTACTCAGCATCGAACAACACAGCAGTACGGCCAGACACGAGCAGCACCTTGGCGCACTCGTCGCTCTCGTCTGTCTCTCCTTTCCCAGAAGCCTTGGTGAAGCCAAGCATCACTGCTGGGACGTCATCATATACAACATCAAAGCACTGCGCTGCTGCTCCTGCACTCCACAATGTAGCGCCACCACATTTACTACAGCAGCAGCAGCAGCAGCGCCACCCGCGCATGGACTGTAACAGCGGGCGTGGCGGGGATGCTTTTTTAGCGGACGCGCAGCGCCTTGATGCTGATATGACAGTCGACGCGGCTCTTCGTCAGGATCGATTGTGCAAGTGTCAAAAGCTCCGTGAGTACCAGCAGGCTCGCCACAAGCGGGCGGTGGCGCGTGAGGCGACACTACAAGCTTCCCGCAACGCGGCCATTGAGGCAGCGCAGAGGCGACTTGCCAACGTAGCGGGCACGGCGCGCAAGAACCGTGAGCAAGACGACCGTGATCCTATCACTCACCAATGCTACACAGTGGAGGCGGAGCAGAAGGTGATGCGCCACAACGCTGAAGTGCGCACCCGCTACGCCACACGCCAGCAGTTTCTCAGCCGGCAGATGAACTCAACGGAGTACAACATCCTTACATGGAAGGTTCGATAGTACATTGAGGATGAGTGGGTGAGGTTCTGGTAGTTTGAGGTGTGGGTTGGGGGGAGTGCATGCCATAACGTGGCTTACGTAGCTCGTTCGCACTCTCCCTTCCTCTGTATATTGCATCCCCCAGTGTGTGCCTTCACACCGTGTATAGGGCTCTCGCTCCGCGAGCTGCCGCCTTCTCTCACTATTGCCAGCGGCTCTGCAGAGGGGGGAACAACACTCTTCGATGTATAGCCGAGCCGTGTATCTCCCTCTCTCTTCCGCATGCATGATCATGCTCCTCTTTTCCGTGTTCTGTAGAGCTTTCTTCCCCTCCCCCCTCTCGCTCCCGTGCCTACGAGCTCTTTCCCACTTTGCCCTCGGCGACCCCTCTCGCCATATTCCTTGTGATGCTCATGCTTCCTTGTATGCGTGGATGCCTCGTGCCACAATGGGAGCGGATTTCAGGAAGGAAGCAGATCGGCGTGCATTGCAGGCTCTCTTTTCGCCACATCAGCTCGTTTCTTGTGGTGATAGGGCCTCCGTGCGACACCCCTCCCTCCCACTCCCTACACAGCAAAGCTGTCCTCACGTAGTGGAGATACGGCCTGCTGCAGGCACGCCGTACTTTGCGCATGTGCAACACCGCCACCACATCAGCTGTTGCGTTCTTTCCCCACCTCATCCCCTTTCACCCTCTCTCTCTTTTCTTCACCCCCCCCTTTGCTGTGTCGTTTCTTTGTGCTGCTGCGTTGATTATGCCTACGTGTTTGCTTGCTATGGTTATGCTGAGCCCCCCCCCTGCTTGGCCACAGAACGTCTTCGGCTACTCCGTGTCTTTAGTGCGATCACACTTACACTCACGAGCCCTGCTCCTTTGCTTTGCCTTTTCCCTCTTCCCTCTAGCAATTTTTAGCCTACCCGCCTCCCTCACCCCCCTCTTCCTCTCCTTGCCTCGCAGAGATATTACATCAATCCCCCACCACGCGTCCGCTCCTGCGTGATGTCGTCGCACGACACGGAGGAGGTGGCTGTGTTTGCAGCCTGCATACTCCCATCTGGTGTCCGCTACTCCACCCTATCCCCGGATGCCCACCAGAAGAACCACATGGCCCTAGGCATGAACGGGGAACTGTACTTGGTTGTGCACCCAATGTACTCGCTGTCACCTCGTGTGTACAGCCGCTACGTGCTTGCTTCCGTTTTACTGGTGCTGTTGGAGGTTGCCCTTTTCCTGCTTACGCTGCTTGGCTTGTCCACGCCATTCCTCACTAAAAACAGCCGGAGCTTCTTCTCCTTCGCGGGTGGGAGCGGTGCGTCTATGATCGATCCGCCCGAACGACGCATGCCACTGGTTGTGTCCTCAGCCTTTCTTGTAGCATTCCTCTTATTGTTTTCGTTTATTTGCCCTATCTCCGTGGTATTATGCGTGCGTCGAGACCAGCACGCGCGCGTGAGCGAAGAGTTGTTCAACCGAGAACTGCTGGAGCAGCACGGCGTGCAGGTCCGCGATGATGGGCACGTGTACGGCCCCGGTGGTGAGCCGAGCGTTGCGAAGGAAGAGGGCACGTTGGACCCATGCTGCGGGTTCGAGGCGAACGAGCACTCACGGCTGTTTCGAAACGCCGGGATGTTCTGTGTGCAGTGCTGTGTGGAGGCCATCAGCGTGATCATCCTGATCGCCGTTGTGTCCGACATGAGGTTATTGCACCGAAACACCATGGAGAAACAAAGCGACGTGTCCTTTCAGAGGGGTTCTTCATCACCATCGTGGCGTTGGTGTTAAAGGTATTGGAGCTTATCCTATACTGCTGCATCGCATATCGGATGCTGCACATCCGTCTCTATCAGCGCTTGCCGCGTTGCCACCTCATCCCTGTGTCCAGCTGTCGCGAAGTTGGTGCCCTCGCGACCGGTGACAGCGCCTGCAGCTCCTCCAAGCCACCTCTAAAAGACGCTATTAAAGAGGGCTATTCGGGCAAGTCGTGCCACGGCCCCTTTGAGAGGGAAGGTAGCCGCGAGATGGAGCCCATATCGCTGCCACACCTTCAGCTGTATTAAGTGCTTGTGATGAGAGTGCTGCCCCCCCTCTTTTGCTCTTACAGGCGAGTTACAGCGCAGCGTCGGTGATGGGGGGGGAAGGGGAAGACAGGAGAAAGCACATTCCCTTTGCTTTGGTATTCCTCGGTGGGTGGGAGGCGGTTGCTGTTGATGACGCCATCGTCAAGCGCCCGTAAGCGGGGTGGAGGACACCGAGTACTCGTACCAAAGCGAGCTGGAGAGACTTCTTGTGCGGCGCTTTTTGTGCTTATGAATCAGCGGTCTTGTTCACTCTTTTGGTTTATTTTTGCTGCTTTTCTTCACGCGCACAGGTGATGCCAGCCACCTCACCGTGGCATCGCAGGGTCCACTGCGCACTCTTTGCCCCGATGGCCAAGCAACCTGCAGCCCACCCCCTCTCGGGTATGGCTGGCGGGCTCGCGGTGTGCCAAGGGGCCTTGCTGTCGTGGTGATGCTTGTCCCGGCGCACCGCGAATCGTGTCGACGGCTCAGCAAATATGCGCACCCGCGCACCGCCTCTCTGCTTGTACTGCGCTGCGGTGAGGCGAGCGTAAAGTGTGCCTGCGCTGCGTGCAGGGATTAGAAAGTCTGGACGGCGCCTAAGGGTGCTGACTGGCCCGGCTCCTTGACCGGTCTTCGCTGCCGGTGTGCATTCTGCAAGGGACGCACATCTCTCACCCCACAGGCCTGTAGGGCATTTGGGCCTCCCCCTGTTTTCAGTATTCGGGTGCGGTACGCGAAGGGAAGCGTGGAGGTGGCGTCCCCATGCTCATACAGCAGGACATGCGTGCAGGTGCAGGGGCCTTCGTGTTCTCGAGGACGGGGCTTGAGCCGTAATGGCCTGGCTTTGCCGCGGCGGCCCTACTGGACGGACACACCTCCCGTCCGGCTACGTGCGGAAGGTGACCTGTGACACGGGAAGTTCTCAAGTCAGATACCAAGCGGTGTCGCACGCAGTCCACACGTTGCTGGAATGGACGCCGACTCACGCCACCGACGGGCTGGGGCCATTCGCGCGGTGGGCTCAGTGGGCAACGACTTGGCATGTGCGAGTGAGAAAAGACTCCCCGACATCGCACATCGCAGACGGGCCCGCGGAGACGTCACCGCACGTCACCCTGGCGCCGCCAACCAAGCTCACTGTCCACCTTGTGGCGGGATATGGCCCAGCGCCGCCAGTGATGGCTGGCGCCCAGCTGTGCGCGGCCTGATTGTCAAGTCGACCCGCAGAGTACGCGCCGACCACCGCTACAACCCGAAAGGGCATCAAAGAGGAGGCGGATCGCCCATGCAGTGACACCCACCACAGCACATACACAGCTGCCAGGTATCCCTCATGGATAGGGTGGATTCCTGGCCGATAGCAACGGTCGCCAGGAAGGCTGTCCCGTGTGGTAGAGTCGCTTATAGGCCGCCCTGGACGCCAACGCTGACGCGATTGGGGGCGACTCTCGAGAAGGTACCCTGTGCGTCGTCCGAGCGCAGCCCTCTCTCGGATGCGCTTATCAGCGAGTTTGAAGGAGCGAGCCCCGAAGGATGGCACGATCCTGCAATGCTCTCACTCCGGCGACCTTCGATCCGTGGCACGCATCCAGGCCCCCCATGCTCCTCCTCCCCGCACACTGGGCTCAGCGGCAATGCGACACGGCGACCGCTGCCTCGGTGCGAAAGGGGCATGTCGGCATGTTGGTCAAGATGTTCCAGCGGAAGTCAAGGCGGCATCCGCCAGTCCCCCGCCAGCGCCCCCACCCCCCAAACTGCACACGCCGGGTGGCTGGAGGTGGCACACCGCGTGGTCCACTGCGGCTGCGCCCTGAACGTCGCCGAAATTCACTGTGAGAGTGTCAAGACTCTCCCGATGCACTGCAGGAAAGTGCTGCTGAGCAGCAACAGCCACAATGTCGCCGACAGCCGCGTCCCCTCTACGTGGAGAGAGGGGCTCACTGCGCTCCTTCTGAAAGCCGCACAACTCGGTGGTGATCTTGTGTCCTAGCGCTGTGCGGTGCCGGCCAGCAATTTGTGCCGGCTACTCGAGCGAATGGTCTCACGACGACTGCGCGACCATCTGGAGAACAAGATCCAACCTCAGTGGTCCGGCTTCCGCTCCCCGCCGCTCCACTGTAGGGCCTCTGGACTTGCTCCTGCACAAAGTAATGCAGCCCCAGTTCGGTGCCAAGGTAGGAGAAGTGCTTATGGACCACGCCCGGTGGTTCGATTCACGGAACCACGCTGTTATCATCACGGTACTGAGCAAGTTGAACGTAGGGTCACACCTCGTACTTGTTGGGTAGTGGATGTCTGAGGCGGTCGCCCTGCCTGCGCTCGCTTTCACGAGGCGAAATGGAAGAGGATCAAATTTACTTGCGGGGCTCCTCAGGTCTCTGTCCGGGCCTCATCATTGTTTGAGGTCGACGCACTGAGTCTGGAGCTCAGCAGGACACCCGGACGGCACCACGCCTCCCTTGCTGGTGACTTTCCACTCTTCTCGCCCTCCGCAGGCAAGCATGTCATGCAAACCATACTAGAGCCCACCCTCTGGGGGCCGAGCACGGGGCACTGGAGCACTTTGTGGAGCTGAGTCTCCCCCAAAGCGAAGGGCACACCCTTTGGTGCGCGACACCGCCACCAGCTGAAGCTCTCCGTGGCACGCCCGTGCCGGGAAGGGGAATCGCTACTCCCGCTTTCCCAGCATTGCCCTCTAGCCAATGCGTGGTACTGGCTGACACCTCGTAGAGGG
Organism: Leishmania lainsoni; assembly: GCA_003664395.1. Lineage (NCBI taxonomy): Eukaryota > Euglenozoa > Kinetoplastea > Trypanosomatida > Trypanosomatidae > Leishmania > Leishmania lainsoni. The sequence continues at coordinate 169,202 of RAIA01000107.1, forward strand.
CATCCAAGCAGCACTGCTCGACCTGCCAAACTGAGGGCAATCTGTTCGCAGGTGTGAGGTCCATCGAAGGACCACCCCAGCTCTTTCCCCAGGGCACTGAATGGATCAGAGCTACTCTGCGGCGTCACCGCGTGGTGGGATAGTGCTAGCAAGCACTGCGGGAGGGGGTCCTTGAGCGCATTCACGCCAAAGAAGCCACAATCGCAGTGGGAGCCGCAACAGACGCGGGCAGCGGATATGTACTGAGAAGGGCGGATCCACTGCGCCTCGGCGCCATAGTGCTTGTACACCGCACCCGCCTGCATCCCTCCACAACCACTCAAGGAGGCTGCCTTTGCACCTGCGGCGGGGAGGTGCAGACGCTGAATGACGGTGTGGTCATAATGCTTCGGCGGTTCTCACACGGGTGTGCAGGCGTCGCCCCCTTCGGAGCACCGCATTCACACGCCTCCCCCATGCGCAGCGGTCGCGTACAATTGGGTCCATCGCTCCCCAGCGGGCTGCGGCGGGGTCTCTCGAGAACGAGAAAAGGCGCGATGTGCGGGCAGCGCCCTCTACCCCTTTTGCGAAGTCGCCGTGCCCCGCTGTGGACCAACGGTGCGGTACGAGCAGCCGCGTCACACCAGAGGCTGCGGACCCCTTGCAGCTGCTGCGCTGAGTGCAAAGCAGCAGATCTGGGCTTTGGCCTAGTGCGAAGACGACTTCAGCAACAAAGGCACAGAAAAAAAAAGCGTGACTGGTGTTGCTGCTTCACCCTCCCTCCTCATGGCGCTCAGCACGGACCCTACAAGGATGGGGGGATGGCGTGCTGCGGCATCTCCAGGCCCCCAAAGCTGGCGCCACGAGTCCGTCATATTCTCCTCTTATTTCAGTTTGTCTTTGGTCACCGTGAGCTGGAGCACTATGGCGAAATCTACAGGCCTGCGGAATTGGCAGTGATAGAGGCACCGGTACCCACTGCAGGAGTGGCTGGCTTGGTCATCGCTCCCGGAGGAGGCTAGGCCAGCATTCCCTATTACCCCCTACGATAGCAGCCACCGCTTCTGTCCTCGAACAGGCCCCCGGTGCTGCGGCCCACTCGGATCGAGACGTGCGGTTCACCTGAGTCCGTCTGGCTCCCATTGCGCATCCGAAGAAGGGGTGAAGAAGGTCGAGAAGAGTCCGTTGGTCGCGCGGTTTGATTCGACGGCAGGGCGTCTCGTCCGAGACGACTCGGGCTTTGCCGTGGTGCAACACGGCGGCGTGGCGTGAGCTGTGGCTGTGTGTGCGTCTGTTCGCTTGTCTTGATTGCCATGAGAGTCACTGCCGCTGTTTACCTTTCAGCGTTGCGTGTTTTCACTTCAGTTCTCTCCTTCCCCCTTCCTTCACTACGCGACATTTTCTTTTCCTCATTTGTACGTCTCTTCGGTCTTCTTGCGCTTCCCCCCTCCCCCTCTTTCTCCCTATTTCATCATATTTGTCGCCGCTTTGGTGCAGGACGGCTGTTTCATCTCTCTCCTTGTGTGTGTGTGTGTGTGTACTTTTGCTTTACTTGCTCTCAACTTCCGTGGGAAAGCCAAGCTGTGAAAGCTGGTGAGGCGTGCAACGTGGGTCATCTCCTCACATTTCGCAGGCGCGCGTTTTCTCCACTCTTATGACTCTTACGTCATTACTGCTGTTATATTGGTAGTAGTCACTGTCATTGCTTCCTCTGGCTTCAAGTGCTGTCAGCGCTTTGTCTGTGGTGTGCTTTTGCGCGGGCACCGCTTTTATTGACCGATTTATGCTCCTCTGCGGCGAGTGTGCAGGGCTCGTTTCCTTGGCAGCCCACTGCACACGCCTTCTCTTGCTCCCTCTCTTTCCTTCCCTTCCCTTCCCCCTCTCTTTCTCCCTCATTTTCAGTAGCCAGCGTCTTCGCCCTCTCTTTCTCTTTTGTGCTATGATGACCAGTGCTGAGGATGTCGGTGGTGATATGCTCTGTGTTTAGTGTTCATTTCTTTTTTTTTTGGGGGGGGGCATTACGCGTGATGTTTGTTCTTTTTTTTCTTCCACCACTCCCCTCTCTCCCCCTCTCTTCTCCCCCTCTCTCTCTCTGCCGCTTCTATGGTTTCTCGGATGATGAGAATGACGGTAGTGTACGCGTATGACGCATGTGCGTGTGCGTGCCTGTGCGTGTGTGCTGTCGTTTGCCCTAATCTAAAAAAAAAAGGTGTCGCGCCTTCTTCACTGGTGCGGTCGAGGAGTTGCGCCATTCGGAGTTTTGTGTATGGCCGCCCGCCTTCTCTGCGTGGCCTCGGGGTGATGTTCCCTTCTTCCCTGTCCTCCTCTCAACTTCCCACCTCCTGCATTGTGATCTTACCTCTCTCTCTCTCTCTGCGACTCTCCTCCTACTCACTCTTACTGGCTGATCTGTTGCCCATCACGGCGGTGCCCATTCACACGCATGTGTGTGTGTGTGTGTGTGTGTGTGTGGTGCTGACCTTCAGAATCAGCATGCCTCTCTCTGTGCATAATCACCGCACACTGACCGTTTTTCCACAGTACGACCTCCCTGCCCACTCAGCCACTCGGCGTCACCCCCTTCCTCATCGACCCGAGTGCTGCACCACTCGGTTTCTCAGCCAAGTTGTCATCGTACATTGCTCGCCTCTCTTTATTGTGCTCTTCCGCCAGCCGATCATTACTTGACTGACTCGAAGGGCCCCTCTTGTTCTCCATGATGACGGCGCATGTGACCTAACATATCTTGCTATGGTGCCCACCACCACTGCAACAGAGCAGGAGGGACGGTGCCTGGCGCACGCGCGGGTAGGGCTTGAGTCACCAAGAGCGCCCATTGTCGTGCGTTTGGGAGCGGTGATACCGCGTAATTGACGGCGCTCCCAGCGGACTCGCTGACCCCGAAGGCATGCCATCAGCGTGTGCGATGTGCACTGTTGTACGTCGCGGCTGAGGTGGCGGTGACGACGCTGGTGATCACTGGATTGCGAATTTTGTACTTGTACGCCAACGCCGGCCTCTGCGCGGCCCTTGGCAGAAACGATGTTGAGAGAGAGGTGGACGGCTACAGCGACTAACTCGACCGTGGGGTTTCCAAAGACTGCAGTGACATGGCGTACCCCGGACTCCCTGTCGTGCCTGTTATACCGATCATACGCACTGTTGACTCCAGTTGTTCTTTCTTTTGTCTTGCACGGTTTGCTTGGCGTTCTACGAGAGGGTACACGTGGATGAAGAGGTCTCGCAGCGACGGCATGCGAGTCGCAGAACTTTTGGGGCGGTTAGTGATGGCCAGGCGTACAGGGAGGGTGGCCACTTCTTCCCTGTGATGGAGGAGGTGCTGCTTGCGATGTAAGTAGCGGAAAGGGGGTGGGGGGACTACGTTTGTTGGCGGACTTGGCGCTGCGCATACGTGGCTGTAATTCTGCAGCGATTTGGTGTGACACGCTGGGGTGTAGTCATTAGCTTCATGATGTACTACCACAGCTCTTCCTCCTCGGAGCTTGTCTGGGTGTCCCTCAAGCCGGGCTCTTATTTCATCCTTGCGGGACTGGCAATGAAGGTGATGGAGATGGGGTGCAACCATGTGCTGTTCATGTGGGGCAGCCTGATGCCCCCATGTTTGTGCGACTGCAGCCGTAGCTTTGAGTTGCTCTTGAGAGAGCGTTCCAGTGAGGACGCGGATGGATGGGGGGGAGATGGAGAAGCTGCGTTGTCTGACTAGCATCGCGCGCACGTGTATGTCGACTTACGGAGTCGAGCCACAGATCATTTCCCAAACGCCACCATCCCCCCTCACCTTACACTCACGCGCGCTCTCTCGTCTCACTATCGCGATTCTTCTTCCTTTTCTGTGCCATTTACTACTGATGTGTGCCCGCAGCTCACCGGGTGACTCCCTCTCCCTCTCCCTCTTGTTTTCCGCCGTGTTGTTTTGCGCCCTTCCGCTCGTTCCCCCCTCTCTGTGTGAGTGTGCGTGTCTGTGGCCTCCATCGTTCATTATTGTCTGCTCCTTTACATGCACTCCCCCCCTCTCCTTCCTCTTCACAGTCTCTGCAGCTCTCTTTTATGTTGTTCTCTCGCGTCTTCTGCTATGTGTGTTTTCTCATCTCTGCTCGAACGCATCTCTCAATCCCTCGCTGCTTGGCTGTGTCGTCTTCGTACTGCTCGATGATGAAGTCATGCCACACACACACAGACACACGAACATGTATGTGTGCGTGTGGCCACGCGCCTGCGCAGTCGACTGACACCCGCTCCTCCTCTTTCACCTGCTGGCCCCAGCGCTACTTGGACGTTGTTACCCATCAACGGGTACTGTGATTCTCCTCTCTTCTTCACATCTACATCTTCCTCTCATCATAATCACTCGCTCTTCTCCCCCTTTTCAGTCTTGCCTGGGCTCCTTCGTTATTTGCGTGAGCGGATGCGACGAGGCGCGTGCAGGCAAGTCCTCTTTGCTCTTCCTTCTATTCATTTCTTCTTCGTGTCTCTGAATCGATGACGCACCACGGCCGCACACTCACACCGCATACGCCTGCTGCGGCTACTTGGGCACCTCAACGTTCTCTTTCTTTTTACTCTTCGTCGGTGTTTTCGCGTCTTGTCACGCTCACAGTCGTGCAGCGCACCTCACTGAGCTCTTCGTGCGCGTACGCGATGTGAGAGAGCTGCGCGATGTATGACTTCGATGATCATGACGCCGCTGCAGCGCAGCGTCGCGCCCGTCCAGAAAAAATCGAGCAAATGAACGCAGAGGCCCCTCCGCCTGTGGAGGTGCTCGCCGCAGGAGCCGCCACGGGTGACTCAAGTGCGCCAGTGTTGTATACTGCCGGTGTGGCCGCGGTTGATGACAGTTCATCTGCCGCTGCGTTGTCGTCCCCTCGCGAGCTTCTTGCACATCTAGCGCTTGCGACGCGGTACTTCACGGCACCAGAGCGAACGCTGCAGGGCGAGGGTGTCTTCGGCTGCTCCCCTGATCTCGACTCTGATAAGGACAACGGACTGTGCAGGAGAGGCAGTCACAGCCTCAGCGACTGCAGTAGTGACGACAAAGTTCAGGGATGCGAGTGCGTCATGCGTAAGGCAGCTTTGTGGGCAGCTCCCAGTGTTGTTTTACACCAGCCCATCGGTCCTGCCGCTGCCCGCGTCGACGCGCCACTTGCACAGAGTGGACGTAGCAACAGCGCTGCAGCCACGCCCATGCCCTTCGCGGTGACACCCCCGTTTGTGGAGCTGGCTGACCCCTCCTTAGCCTTGCCGCACCCTCCAGGCGTTTGCGCCAGTGCTGCAGCGCGGCGGGCGGCCTCGTTGTCCGGGATGTCGGAGGTAATAAGCACCACGCTGTCACTGCCACCGCCGCCGCCGCTCGGTTTCGTCATCCCTGCGCAAGTTGTTTGGCAGGCTGACGATGCCATGGTAGGTCGCGACCTACTTGTCAATGACGCCGCACTCTCGTCGCCTTCATCGTTGTGCTTTCCCGCCGCCGCCACCAGTGGCGCTTCTCCACTTACAAACAATGCACAGTGTACTACAGAAAGGGCATCTATAGCACCGGCAGCCTCGCTTCATGAGGCAGTGCGTACACGAGCCCGTGCGTGGTGGCCAGTATCTTCAGTGATGCCGAACACTGAGCAAGGGCACTGGGACTCTGCATTACCATTCAATGGTAGACGCCGGTGGCAGGGGGCCTGGACCGCACACGCTGAGCCCACCACTGGCGGGTGGGATGCTGAGGAGCCGGACGAGGAGGCAGCGGTGATTTGGACTGAAAATATTTTCGACGAAGATGGCGCCCTCTGTGGAGTTGGGGTGTGTCTGTGGCTACCGTGCCATGCCGCGATGGGTCTTTTTGCGGTGGTTCGGTGCCTACGACGTTTCCTAGCTGGGCGGGGCACATCCGCGATGACGTATTCTTCACTCAATAGCGCGAGTGAGAGCGACGGCTACGACAGCGGCAGAGACACCATTCATAGCACGGAGGAAGAGGGGGAAGATCAGCCCGGTGCCACGGGAGGAACACCATCTCCTTTCGGAGCGTGGTCGGGGATGATACCACACGTTCGTCAGCCTTTGCTCTCAAGCTCTTCTAGTACGCAGTGCGGACAGCGGCTGCTGCAGAGGCCTGGCGCGGTGCGCCCACCACGCTTCGCACGGGAAGACGATGAACGCAGTACCAACAGTGAAGAAGGAGAGAACATACATGACGCTGCCCCACCTTCTCTTTCATCGCTGCCGATGTCGTCCTCCACGCAGTTGCCGCCAGGCGTGACAGCAGCACCCCGACATCAGGGGCTCGGAGAGGCCGCCGCCGCGGACACCGTGGTGACGTCGTCGCATTGCTTCTTCGTTCTTTGTTCTAGACTAGGTGCGTCGCTGCGTCGAGGCTCTATTTCCTGCTACCGCGTGCTGAGCAGCACCGTGGCCTACTACAACGTCTTCGCTTCACAGCGCACGTCAGTGACGCCGACGCCTGAGACAGGCGTACGCGATGCTGAAAACTGTCACGCGATGCCTGACTCGTCGTCGCTGTCTCCACGCCTAGGCAAACACACCGACGTGGTGGCGAGCATCTCTGAAGCGACACGATCACATCCGCCCGCGAATGCACACTCACTGAGCCAGCCGCTACTGCTTGACATCGCGTTTGTGAGCCAGATGTTCGTGGTCTTGCAGTATGTGGGGCTCATGATACTCACTGCGACGGTGTTACTACTGACTGTGTTTTTGTTTGACCGTCTTCGTGTGGCTTACGTGGAGGATGAGACGGCGTGCAATCGCTACCCCTTCGAGAATCGCATCCCACCCGAAGTGTCCTTTAGTCTTATCTGTCTTCTGCTCAACGGTGTCCTTGCCGTTCGCTACGCGGTGCGCGCGGTGCGCTACGAGAAGGGCGGCTTCCTCATCGTGCAGGTCGTCATAGTGGCGCTGCAGGTCTGCCGCGCCACTTACTTCCTTCTTATCGCTGCCAGATCCTACACGCAGGCGTCTTCCGTGTCGTCGCTTTCACGGCCGCTTTGGCCGCTGTTGATTACTGGTCTACGCCGTCCCATCGCCCGCATCTTCAGCAGCAGCGTTGATGCTTCTGGCAGCGAAGGCACCCTTCTCCACGAGCACCCCACGTCGACGGTTGGGTCAGTCCAGCAGGCCCTCCTCGTGGTTACCTGTGTCAATGTTGGTGTCAGTGTGTCGCTCTTTGTTGCTGCCTCGTTACTGTCGCCGTGGGTGTATGCAAGTTTCGGCTGGCGGCGCTACGCACAGGGCATCGTGCAGGTTTCCTTGTCTCGCGTGCGACAGAGGCTGACAGTGTTGCGAGCATGCGTGAAGCTAGACGGAGTCGTCACCGCAAACGCATACCTTGCTGCAGTGTTCTTGCTGGACAGCTGGCCAGATCAGCGGAAGCTGCTGCTGATGACACTTGCCATCTTTGCGCTGCACTACGTCCTTATCCCCATGCTGCGGCGCTCGCGGCACTGGTGGCCCCTTTTATTCGCAGCAGGCGTTCTAGTGACGGTAAGCGCCTACTACGCCTCCGTGGTTGGGAGTGCGCTCCGCAACGACCAGCGTCTGCGATCTGCATCCAATTCTCCATGGCACAGCAACTGCTACAGGGATCGACTGCGCGAGTGCCTCTATGAAGTTTCTTTCGAGCACCCAGTCAGCATTTTCCGCGATGCATTCGCCACAGACGGTGCTGACGATTCGCACTCCTCCACCCGCCAGCTTGAGCGGGCCCAGCCGCCGCCGCCGTCGCCAGCGGTGGCTCGCCAATGCACCTTCTGTTTTGGTGCAACACGCGGTGTGCCACTGCTGCAGGGACACCTAAGCGCGCGTGCGAGTGTGGGGGCGACTTCGCCTTTCTTTGCACTCGCGATGCTTTCTCGATTAGCATCGTCGATGCAGCGCGTGAGCAACGCGACGGACACGTACCTGCCCACCCACAGTACGTTCCCTGACTACTTTCGAGTGCAGGGGTGCAACGCCGCATGCTTTCTTGCGCGGGAGGAGAAGGACAACGTTTTCTTTGAGCGACGCATCGCTGGCTGCTGTGCCGAGTACGGTCATTGCCGACATAAGGATGGCTATCGTACGTACGCAGTGCTTCTACTATTGGTGCTAACGGTCTTCTCCTCCATTGTCCGAGCGGTTTTGCTCGTCGTTGCATGGCGGAGATGGGTGGAGAGGGATGACGTAGCAATTGATCACTTTGTCTGGGCGCATCTTCGTCGTCATCATTGCAGCGGATACCGACGACAACGCCGGCGTCCACGTAAAGGGCCGGTCATCGCCACCAACGTGCTGATGCTGCCGCTGCAGGTGTCAGTGACGCCCCTTCTCAATCGCCACCTCGGTTGCGCGCATCGTACAACGCCATCTTTCCAGCATCATCACCGCTACCGTCGCTTTTTCCACATCTCACGCAGAACCTTGCGGGGGATGTGGAGCAGTATGCTGCTTGTCAGCAGCAGCAGCAGTGTGCTGCCGAGAGCACAATCTGACGAGAGCATGGGCAACCTTGAGGAGGAGGAGGAGGCTACACTCTTGCTTCTTTGATGGATGGTGGACTGTGGCGGTGCAAGGATGCGTCGGTAGCGGCTTCCCAAAAGGGCAAAAGCGACACGGAACGGAGCGAAGCGGAGGGGGGAGAGGAGCGGGGTGACTGCCGTATATAAATGCGAGTAGCCTCTCCGGTGCTGCTTCTTCCTTCCCCCCTTCGCTACCTCTCTCATCTTCTTGTCGTTACTCCCGCGCGCGCTCTCTCTTCAAATAATACGCCGTCCCTTAGGCACGCTGCAGCTCCTCCTCTTTCCTCTCCACTGGCGGTCTCACATGCCTAAGTGTGTGTGTGTGTGTGTGTGTGTGTGTGTGTGTTTATGCGTGTACCCCACACTTCAGCGCCTCTCTCGTGCCTTTCACTCCCTACTCTTACCATCACCACCCTGCCCTCGTATGTACTCCACAGTCTTTGTGGGCTTGCGTATTGCGTATTGATTTCCTTCTTTTCCTCTTGAGGAGGTAGGCGCTGGCCAAGCACTGGTGCACCCACTTTTCTATTGTCTCTGCATTCAGTATCCATGTGCGCCTATGCGTTCTGACTGCATGCACGTCCGCGCCCCGCTCCCACCACCACCATCACCATGGCGGTATCTTACGTTGCATCTACTGTCGGTGCCCACGCGCATGGATCTGAAGCAGCCACTGCGTGCACTACCCCTCCGCACCTGCTGCTTTAGCCCACTCACATCTGCTTGTTCCTCCTCATTTGTCCTGCACTTCTACCGCTTTCCTCTTCTTAATGTATTTCCTTCGCCGCCAGCCCCCAAAGCGACACATCAACATCACCGTTGTCAATTACCACCGACGCAACAACGGGAAAGCGCGATCGAGCTGCCCCATCCCCCCTTTTCCTACCCCAGCCCACCAACAGGGCTATTGGACATTCGCTAAGAGCAAGCGCTGGGGCTTGAAGGCAGAGCGAGGTAACGCAGTAAACACGAATCCTGTCATCGATTCAGTTCCGTGTGTCCCTCCTCTCTACCTTTACAGTATCTCCCCTTCCCAATCGTTCGACCCACCATGGTAGAACAAGTTACCAACGAGAATCTTCAGATTCTCTTGACGAAGTTGATGACGGATCGCTTTTGCTCGCAAGAGGCCAGCGACCTCGACGCGTGTATTCAGAACTTCGTGCCGCAGCACATAGATGGCAGCTACGTGGATCAGAGTCTCCAGCGGCGAGGGATCAAGCGATGCAAACCGTACCAGGAGGTCGCGCGTAGGTGTCTAGAAGATGACAAGAAGCAAACAGCCATCTTCCGCGCAGCCGCGATGGCGCCAACGTGCAAGAACGAGCAGCGGGCGCTGCAGCGCTGCCAGCGTGCGAAGGGGCGCGATTGCGAGGCCGAGGCGCTAGAGACGGTGTACTGCGGTATGGTCTACCTTGTGCAGCGGCAAAAGGAACGCCAGGGTAGCTCTGTGGCGCCGCGCTTGGCAGAGTAGCCGGGCAACGTGTGCTCACTCGGCCTGACATGGTAGGCGGAGGGAGGCATGGCGGATGGCACGCCGCCTGAACACACTGCACCCCCCACCTGTGACTCTCTCTCTTTCTCTCTGGATCCCTCACGCGCCGTCTCCGAGCGATTTTCAGGAGGCATTAAATTTCTCTTTCCTTAATGACGATTGGGAGTGATGTGGTGCGCTTCTTCTGCCGGCCATTGTCCTCGTTGTGCCTGCCGTGTGGCTGTGCTTGGTGTATGGCTGCTTCTTCTTCGTTCTTTGCTACCGATTGTGTGCGTACGTTCTTCCCACTTGGCGACGACGACGACAACTCTCCCCCTCCTAACTAACCGATGACTCTTCTTCCCCCCCTTTTCCATGGCACACAGGTGCACACATCTTCACCTACACTAACCCACGCGGTGAAACCCCAACACCTGCACAGGGCGACCCTCACAGCCCAAGTAAGGTTAGAGGGAAAGGAAACTAACATTACAGCATACTAGAAAAGCAGCGCGAACTGGGGGCGGCAAGCCGGGGCAGGGGGGGAGGGTCCATGCCGTCATCCCGCCGCTTCTAAGTAGTCTCACAAACTGCAGAGCACCGAGGAACTGAACAAAGAATGCACGACTCGGGAGAGAGTGAGAGAGAGGAGGGGAGTGCGTCGGTCACGGAGAATAAGCGCGCTGGCCCTTCCCCCCGCCTCTCCCACTTTCGCTTGTTCACCCTCCATCCTTCACCCGCACTGTAGCCTGAGGCAGTTCTTTTACCCACTCTCCTACCTCTGCCCATGTGCTCTCACTTCCAGTCCCTCTCCCCCGCGCTCTCCGCGCCATTCACTTGCGTCCTCTCACCCTTCCCCTCACTTCTTCACCCCCATCGCCTTCTCCTGCTCGCCTTTGCTTTCATTGTGTATTATGTGCTTGCGTCTGCTCCACTCAAAGCCCCCCTTCCTCTGTTATCGCCGTCGTGAAGATCTGCTCGCATCTCTCTTGTCTTTCGCTCTCTCGACACCTTTGCCCCTCTTCCGTGTTTCCCCATCACTCAAGCTCACACATCCACATACACGCATCGACACAGACGCACGTCTCCCTTAACGCTGCCCCCCTTTTTGCAGAAAGTGCAGTTGCCGCAGTGATGCACCAAGACAACAAGCCAACCTTCTACTTTAGCAGCGAGCCGGCTGGAGTGCAAGGCAGCACTGGTTCGTGGGGGAGAGCAACCAGCACTACACGACAACGCCGCCCGCGGGACAGGATGGGCAGACGATCCCGGCTGATACGACGGACCACGGTGGCTACAAGGGCGCGCACCCCATCGCGGCCTTCTTCCACGTCTGCTTTAAGGTAACGGCGATTCTGGTCTTCTTGCTAAGCGGCATCTTCGGCCTCAAGTATGTACTGGTCCTTGTCATCACGATATTGCTCCTCACCGCTGACTTCTGGACGACCAAGAACGTGACGGGCCGTATCCTTGTCTCCATGCGGTGGTGGAATGAGGTAAAAGAGGATGGGTCGACTCAGTGGATATTCGAGAGTAGCCACGAGGCGGACCAGCGCGTGAACGCGTACGACAACTGGTTCTTCTGGATCACGACTGGCGCGAACTGTGTGGTCTGGGTGGTGCTTCTCTTCCTGAACTTCCTGTCCTTCAAGTACCTGCCCATCACCCTCGCTGGGCTTCTGCTCTCTGGTGCGAACTTCCTTGGCTATTTCAAGTGCCGCCGCGACGCGCAGCAGAAGGTCACCTCCTTCATGCTTTCCCAGGCGGCGGCCCGACCACAGGCGGCTGGGCACGTCGCGTCCTTCTTCATGGGAGGTGGTGGCGGCAACAACACTAACGCTACCCAGAGCTGAGACAACGAGGTGTAGAGCGACTCTGGGGAGTCGGAAGCTGCTGTAGACACCCAGCAGCCGCAGTGATGGAGACAACCTCAGGAGTAGGAAGTGCAAAAGCAACGTCACACACATCTACTCTTTCCCCCCACACGTGCACACCCCCAGGCGCAGCGGGGTGGTGAGAAAGAGAGAGGAGACAGTTGCGTGGGACTCGCCGCCTTCTTGTCCAGCTCCTCTCTCTCTCTCGCCGTACCACCGCTACCCCCTGTTCCACCCGTCACCGTCGCCCCCTTCCTTTCTCACGCTGCATTTTTTCATTTGCCTTGTTTGCAGATTTCTCTCTCCATCGCTTTCTCGATAGCTGTAATGCCTCCTAGCCTGGTTGAGGAAGGAAGGAGGAGGGGGTGGGGGAGCGGGCTGTGTCTCTCTCTCTCTCTCTCGGTGCGTCTGTATAGGTGCATATGTGGGCCCATGCTAGCCTTTGGGGGCCCCCTGGTGGTTGTCTTACTTTTCTTGTTTGTCGTCTCTTCGATCGACTCTAGCCCCCTTTTTAGCAGCTTTCAGAGACGGCGCTGATGCATGTGCGTGCGTGTGTATGTGGCGTGGTGCAGTGGTGTTGGGTGGTTAGCTCATTTCTATAGGCGCTGCCGTTGCTGCTGACGAGTTTGCAGGCACCCGCCGTCGTGTGCATTGTTTTCGCGGTCGGCTGGCGCGATGGACGAGTATGCCTATTTCCGTCTGTGCTGCTGTGTATGTTGCTGACGTTGCCTACGGTGTTTGTGAGTGATGGAGCTGCTTGGAGCGGATGGGAACGGAACGGGGGAGAGGGGGGGGGAGGAAGAGGAGAGATGAGCTACGAATTCAGGAGACGTTGGTTCTGCCCCTCATAACTTTCTGATTGCGTCTTCTGTTTGTACAGGTGGGTGCTTAGCTATGCGGTTGTCTCGTTCCCCGTGTGGTGTGCATCCCCCACAAAATGTCTCTCTCTCTCTCTTTCTCATTTCTTCTTCAGCGTCTCCTTGCGTTTTCTTTGTTTTCCTATGCGCTTCTGCGGTGCTGCTTCTCTGCGTCCTCATCTCTGGGCATGCCATGCTCTCTCTCTCTCTCTCTCTGTGCGCATGTGCGTATGTGTGTGATGCGGATGAATCGGCTTAGATGACTGTTCTGCATGATCGACCATCTGTGTGCGTGTGCTGCCGTCACCGCCATCACTATCCCGTTCAACTCATCATCAGCAAAAGAAAAACACGCTTCTTTGTCTTAGTCTCAAAGACACCTTCTCTTATCCACATTGGCGCTCATCGAGGCTCGCTCTGTCTCTTCGCTGCCGTTGCTCTATCAACGCGTGATGCCTCCCCACCCCTCCCTGTTGGACACCCTCACCGCCTTTTCCTTTCTCTGTCTCCTGTGTGGACTGCGCAATCAGGTGCACACCCTGCCAATCTGAACCACAGCGTTGAATGAGAGTGAGGAGGAGGAGGGACGCAATGTGTGAGAGGTGATCGAGCGGCACGGTCTGATAGAGGACTTCTGCTTCCTGTTGCCCTCCTTTCCACCGTTCATGCAGTGGCTTCCAATGATATGAAAGTTGTGTGTGTGTGTGTGTGTGTGTGCAGGGGTGCCGTGATTCATTCGGCTCACTACATGTTGCTTCGCTCCTGCCAGAAACGACGCGCAGGCGCAGATGCGCTCTCTCCCTTTACTGCTCTTCCTTTCTCGTGTACGCGTACGTATGTGCGCCTCCGCCCCCCTCTCTCTCTCTCTCCTTCCCTCTTGTATCAGTCAGAAGTGTGCTGCATTACCACCAGCAGCTCGGGCTTGTGCGTCTGTGACCGTTAGGGCAATCGCAATAGTGCTTCAAGTCCGTCTTCTTTTTCCATTGACCATGATGCGTCGTCGCTGCGGCGTCCCCGGCGGTGTCTTCGGCGCCGCAGCGACCGCCGGATCACTCACGACTCACTCAACTTCTCCGGCTCAGAGGACGTCGTGCCGCGCACAGAGCAGCAGCAAGAGCAACGGCGGTGGAAGCGGGAGCGGACGTGGCCTCCACACTTTCATTCGAGATAATACTGGCCCCACCTCCTCCTTTCCCTCGCCGTCGAGGGTTTTGGGTGGTGGCAGAGGCGGCAGCGGCCATAGTGCATCTGGCGCTTCGCACAGCATGTACTCTGCGGGTGGTGCAACGCCACCTCCGCCGCACAGTTCCTCGTTTGCTGCTGCAGCTGAGTTGCCCATGTCGGACTGGGCATCGAAGCTGCAGTGGGAGCTGATGAGCCCTACTGACCCCCTCGGTGGGCTAGCCCACAAGGACTACTACCGCGACCCAGCTACCGGCTATGCACCGCAGTACGCGCCGCGCGACTTTGTGCAAGGTGGCAGTATCGCCTACCCCCACCTGCAGGGCAGCGGGAGTGCCCACGATGCGTACGCGGCGGCAGTGGTGCGCCGCAATTGGCTGGAGCATGACGTGGCCGCTATGGGATTCGAGTCGCAGGACGCCCGAGCGACGTCGCGGCAGCTGAGCAGTGACGCAGAGCGCGAAGCGTTCATGCAGCGTCATGTGCCAGCCGATCGCCACCGCAGCGCGTTTTCGGTCAACACTTCACTCGCGGCCATGGACCAGCTACAGACGAGTGGGTTGCAGAGCCCCGAGAAGGTTTATCAGCAGGCCACGCTGGATCGCTACCGTGCCGCCGCCACGTCGTCGTCTTCTGCTGCTCTTGGTGTGTCATACACCGCAGCCATCGGTCTCACTGGAGGCGAACTTGTCGACGCGCTAGCGGAAGACTACGCTGCCGCCGCGGATGACTGCATAGACGAGGATCTGCGCATCGCCCACGGTCTTCGCGCAAAGGAACGCTTCGACTTTAAGATCATGCAGCGCTCTTCGCGCGTTCCCTTCCAGGGCTACGATATGGATCGCTTTGCAGCACAGCGTGAAGGGCGTCCGCACGGCGCGCAGCAGCTGCCACCCCTACTCCCGCCTTCGTCCATGGAAGAGGCGATGAAAAACCTGCGGTGTAGTACGGCGGCGCTGCCCGACATGGAGGCTCAGGCCCGCCAGACCTACGTGCAGAACACCACCTCTGAGGATCCGAAGCTCGGCGAAGCGCTGACCAGCGACGTTATCGGTGGCCTGCACGCGCGTAGCCAGAGTTCGCAGAATGCAAAGGCGCAGGCCCGAAAGCAGCGCTTCGGTCTCGGTCGGCAAGGCGCGCTTGTGCAGGATGGTGGGCCGGACCGGCGAACACTCAAGAAGCACACAAACGATGAACGGCTGCTTGACGCAGTCAATTTTGCCTCTGATGCGTACCGACGGACGACGACGGACGAGCACGTTGATCCGTACGTGCGACGCAACACGGAGACAGGCGTCGGACATCTTCTCACCAATCGCTTCGATATGGCGCGTCGCGAGGACCGCGTCGCGCACGGGCAGCAGGACCTGACAGAGCGTAATACGATACACTACGGCGTTCCCATTCAGCAGTTGATCGACGAGTTTGTCTTTGCGCACCGCAATGCCCGCGGGGAGCGGCCGCTGGACTACTTCAAGCCCTTCCCTAATTTTCGAGCTCAGCGGCTCTACCGCATGTACCGCGATATTGAAGGCTTTTCCCTTTTAAAACAGCGCCCGGAGGCCTTCGAGTGGGAGCTCTTCACCCGCTACCGAGCCCACCACAATCAACGACGCGAGCTCGCGCTACTGCATGGGTTGGAGCCAGTCGCAAACGAAACGGCCGCTCAGCGGGCGGCGCGGCGACTTGCCCTGGATCAGCTGTGTGAGAGAACGCCCTTCGACCCATCCAAGCTGCACCCCAGTGACGACGAGGTTAAGATCGATGCTGAGACGCTGCGCAACTGGTTTGGCGTGTATGTGCTGCCCTCTCCCACCATCGTTGAGTCTGTCGTGCGTGCGGAGGGCGGTGCGCTCAACCTACACCTGCAGCACGCCGAAGATGAGCTGAATACGGTCGACACACGCGAGCACATCCTCAGCAGCCGCTACCTGAGTCGCTTGTTATTGTTTGAAGGCTTCCAACACCGCTGGAACCGTGGCTTCACGAAGGAGGTGGCTGGCAAGGCGCCAGAGCCGGTCATCAAGTACGCCCAGCCACAGGAGGTTCTCAAATATTTTGACGCTGATGAGCGTGCCATGTACCAGCAGTACGTGCAGCAGGAGTCGGACGTGCAGCTGAGCGAGTGGGCGAAGATGACACGTGGCCGCCGCTATATTGCTGAGAAGGAGCAGTATGGCGAGGTGGTGGGCCAGGGCTACAAGGTACACGTTGTAGACGTGCAGCACCAAGAAACAGGAGCGGTGCTGACCATATCGGCGAAGCTGCTGAGAGGAGCGTGGCGGCCGCGCTGGCCGGCAAGGAACCCGCAGGGGGTAGCAGCAGCAGCGCAAGATCGTCGTCGTCATCGACAATGGTGAGCATCGATGGCCAGGAGTACCTTGTTGTGCCGGGTAGTGAGCGCATCGTGACACCGCTGTCTATCCGGCTCGAGTCCGGCGAGTCCATGGAACTGACGGATGAGGTCTTTTCCGCGTACCCGCTGGAGGTGCCGGCGAGTGCCAAGTACAATCACGCCTTGAACTACGGCATTGGTGAGTATGACTACAACCGCGGCAACTACGTCGAGACACAGGACATAATCTGGGAGAGGGCGACAGCAGATCAAGAGGAAGGGTGGTCGCCAGCGACGCACGCGGATGGACTTCGCCCAGGGCTGCCAGTGCGCGCGTGCCGGCGACTCGCCGTTGCAGGCGAGGACAGGGCTGGGGTCGCCATCACCGGCGACTACCAGCGAGGCCGCATCGTTCAGTATCATCGGCAGCCCTTCTTTAACCCCGATCCTCGACTCGTTACGGTGGCCTTCCACGCCGACGGCGTCGTGCAGGAGGTGCCGTTAGCCGATGTTATGATCTGGCAGCGCTGCTACCACGGCCCAGAGCGTACGGCCGGCGACGAGTCGCGTCGGTACAACCCCGCAGGCCTGCGTCGCTACATCGACGTTGCCGACCCGAACAATGAGAAGGTGTCGCCCAGCTCGTCTGCCGGCGCGAGCGGTAACGACCCGGATGACCACTTCCTGGAGAAATACGAGCGGCGCCTCGTGAACAACGCCGCCTCTGCCAAGTACCGCACGACGAAGCAGATCACTGAGATTGATCAGTGGAACCGCTTCGACACATCGCGGGCGGACAACCACCGCCCTCTCTCCATCTCGCACCGCCGTGACTACGTCCGCCAAGGCTACTTGCCCCGGTACACGCCGTGGGAATGGATCGCCATCCAAGAGGCGGATCAGCCCATCATTTACGAAACGGTGCGCACCGACAACATCGGCGCGAGCTACTTCTTCTCTCTTAACCGCTCGTGGCGGTACAAGGCCCGCCCACACGGGTACCTGCGCAACTACGAGAACGAGGTGCGCGACATGCTCCAGTTCGTCGACGGCGTAACGCCGTGGAAGCAGGCGCAGAAGATCCGCACCTACTGGGAGGTCCGCCAGCACCACCCGATGCCGCAGTTCAACCGCCCGGAAGTGGCGATGCACCGCAACAACGCTGGCCTGCTGCCCTCGCACATGTGGGAGACGGACAAGAAAACGGGCAAGGTGCGTGCCGTCAAGGACTCGGTGCGCGACTACCAGACCAAAGTACCGCTGCCCAAGTGGGTGCAGCTGTGAGAGTGATGAGGAGGGGGTGTTCGAGAGAGACAGACGGACAGATCGGTGTGTGCGTATGTGTGGGTGAATTTGTGGGTTCAACGGGATGGTCGTCACCGATGTTGTTGTGGGTATATCCGTAGGCAGGAAGGTCTCTGTTTGCAGAGCTCTCTGTGCTCGTCCCCTTCTTTGTCTCTCTGGCTCTACTGAACGAGAGGTGATGGATGCATCGCTGGTGTTCTTGGCTTTCTGCTTCTCCCTCCCTCCTTCCCCCCTCTCATCCTCTACATCACACACGTACACTCACGTACACACTCTCTCTCATCGCGTTTGCCTTGATGGACACTGTAGAAGAGTAGTCCAGGGCAGAGGAGGATGGCGGTAGAGACGCTTATGGTGATCTCCGCCATGGTGGTGGTGGAAAGGGAGAGGGAGCTCAGCTTGTGCATGTGGTCTGCGCTGACCTACATAGCCCTTTTCTTGCTGCTGGTGCGTTGGCCTACGTTGTGTGTGTGTGTGTGTATGTGTGTGTGTCTGTTCGGCATGGGCGCCAATTCAGTGGAGTGTGGGAGAGGGTGGGTGAGTGGGCAGGCGAGGAAGCGCACTCTGTGGCGATGCGGCTGAGCTCGCACTAGTGTTGAGTCTTCGAGTTTCACTGAACGACAGGGAACGTAAGAAAAGGAAAAGCACTCGAAAAGAAACGCCAGCATAGGGCAGGTGACGGAGCGCATTTCTCGTACCGCGGCCCATACGCACGCGCGCAGAGGAACATCTGCATGTGCGCACGTAGCGGACAGGTGGCTTGAGTTAGCATGAGCAACACATAGATATAAGGAGGGGCTGTGCGTGTCTTCCCCCCCTCTCTCTCCTCGTTAATACGAGTGAGGAAGAGGAAAAGACGAGGCGAGGTGGTGGCTTGCACTGCCGAAGAGGGAGACTCATCTCGCCGATGAGCGCTGACAGAGTTCGACCCCTCCTTTTCTCTCTGTCCCCTTCCTCTCCTACACACTAGGCGCATTGAGTGGGGGGGTCTACTGGTACTTGAGAGAGAGGTGCGCATTGTCTCATGCCTTCTTCTACCCCTCTGGTCCTCTGAATCGTCTCTCCTTTCTACTTCCTGGTCCCCGTCCATGACACCTTACGCATTCATGTTGGATCTCCTGTAGTCCAGCACCGCACAGAGAAACCACTCATTATGCTTGTCGTCATCACTGGACAGGCGAACCCCTTCACCGACACGCACGCGCACGCCTCGTACGTTGAGCTACACCCCACACGAAGGGCCTGTACCAACGCCGATTCCACACAGACGAGCACTACTCATACAGAACACCACAAAGCGTCATAGACACCGAGCACATACAGGGAATGGGACTCAGCAGCGGCCAATAAAGACATTGCACGCACTTTGGTTTTGCTTTCTCTTTTTGAATTCTGGGTACGCCGTAAGAACTGTTGCTCAGCTCGCGCCTGTGGCACAACAGCGGTAGTGGCTCTCCTGTCCGTGGAGCCAGAGAAATCTACCGAGGGCGTTCACCCCCCTCCCTCCCCGCACTCCCCTTTGCGCCGACAATGTCGGAGTGTACGTTCAAATTTCTCCTCACGACCGACAACCACCTCGGCTTCGCTGAGCGCGACCCCAGGCGAGGTGATGATAGCTTCACCACCTTCGAGGAGGTGCTGCGTGCCGCGCGTA
Source organism: Leishmania lainsoni (assembly GCA_003664395.1). Taxonomy (NCBI): domain Eukaryota; phylum Euglenozoa; class Kinetoplastea; order Trypanosomatida; family Trypanosomatidae; genus Leishmania; species Leishmania lainsoni. The sequence goes on from RAIA01000107.1 coordinate 188,387, forward strand.
CGGAGCACGATGTGGACGCGATGCTCCTTGGTGGCGACCTCTTCCACGAAAACAAACCTAGCCTCGGCTGTCTCGTCCGTGCTTGCTCCCTCTTTCGCAAGTACGTCTTTGGTAGCAAGACCGTGCCCTTTTCGCTGCTCAGCGACGCGGCGACAAACTTCCCAACGCACGCGTTGCCCATGGCCAACTTCCAAGACCCCAACATCAACGTTGCGTTGCCTGTGTTTGCTATTCACGGCAACCACGATGACCCCGTCGGTGGTACCTCGTCTCTCGACCTGCTCGCAACAAACGGCTACCTCAACTACTTTGGCCACGTCACCTCCCTCGATGACATCATCCTCGAGCCGGTGCTGCTGCGCAAGGGAAGCACTTTCATCGCTCTCTACGGCCTCGGCAACGTACGCGACGAGCGACTGCATCGCTGCTTCCGACTGAAGAAGGTTCAGTTTGTCTATCCAAAGCCGGTGCCTGGCCGCAAGTGGTTCAACATCCTTTTACTCCATCAGAACCGCGGTGTGCGTGGTCTAGCAAGCAAGAATGGTATCCTGGAGGGAATGCTCGCCGGCTTCGGCATAGACCTCGTGATCTGGGGCAACGAGCACGAGCAGCTCATGGTGCCGCAGCCATCGGACGGCTTTGATGTGGTGCAGCCAGGCAGCACCATTATGACATCTCTCTCCGCGCAGGAGTGTAACCCAAAGGAGTACGGTATCCTCGAAGTGCGCGGCACGTCGTACAGGCTCACCCCGTATACGCTGCGCAGCGTGCGCCCAGTTGTGCGGCGCACGGTAGAGCTGCGGCAGGATCTGCCAGACGGCCGAACGCTTGACGCGGTGGAGACCTTCTTACACAGCGTGATGAGCGACATGATCAGCGAAGCCGAAGAGCATGTGAGCCACATCCCCGATGACGTCCTCACATTTCACCCCAATCTCAAGTATCCGCTTATTCGCTTGGCCGTGGACTTCACCGATGCTAGTTCCGCACCGTACCCGCAGCCCAACTTCAATCGCTTTGGCCAGCAGTACATGGACGTCGTCGCGAACCCAGGTGAGCTGTTGCGGCCGGTTAAACCGAAGCTGGAGCGACGACCTGGTGGAGGTGCTCTGGGCACGGTCCTCGGACCTGGAGGCGCTTCGGCGAGCGGTCTCATCGTGCCGACCGCGCCGCAGCTCAACACGCTCGACATCCGAGTGAAGGTCGCCGATGTCTTCAACCACAACACGAAGAACGCCTGCACACTCCTATCTGAGGCGGAACTGAGCGCCGCCGTCTACGCCTTTGCCGAAAAAGGCGAGCGGGATGCGATTGATGAGCGGCTGATGGAGCTGCTGCATACCTCGCAGAAGTCAGTGTGGCGCCGTCTGGAGAATGGCGCGAATGACTCTATCTTAAAGCCAGACCGCGTTGTGGAGGAGATTGTTACGCACAAGCGGCACGTCAACGAGCGCTACGCGCGGGCTGCTCAGCTGGATGACGCACAACAGCAGAAGGAACAGAGGGACGATACTGAGGAAAATGAGGACAATGGGGTTGCTAGCGAACGACAAAGCCGAGGCGGCGCTGCCTCGCGATTGCTGCATCAAGCGGAGCGCGAATGTGAGCCCGATTCCTTTGCGCTAATGCGCGCCGCTGCTCAGCGCGTAGGCCTCGTCGCCAGCGATATCGGGGACGGCAATGAAAGCCATTTCAGCGGCCGTTTCGCGCAAACGTCTGTCTCGCGACTCGTGGAACGGGCCATCCAACAAGGAAGCGAGAATGGCTCGGGCGCAGCAGCCGGCGTACCACGCCAGCGAGCTCTACAGTGCGGCGGTGCCGTTATCGAGGTCGACACCGATGGGGGTGGTGCGGATGATGATGGCGAGGAGCTTCCAGATGACGGGCTCGGCCGAATGCCGATTGACAGCGTGATTGCGCAGGCAATACAGCAAATGTGCCCGCCATCGAAGCGAGCTCGAAGTTCTCACGCACCCAACGTGAAGCCCGTTTTGGCAGGTGACAGTGGTTCGAGGCATGACGTCGGTGGTGACGGTCATGATGGCAACACCGTGCATGTCGTCGACGGGGACAACTGGGAGGATGACAATTCGGGCAGGGGGTACGGCACCTCTAGGCACGGTTGCAGTCGCATTGGAGCAAGCGATTCCGCGAAGGTCCCTGCCCCCGCTAAGAAGCAGCAGCGCACAAACAGCACGCGACGCGGTGGTGGCAGCGGTGTTGCAGCTCGCCAAGGCGCGCCATCAGCCGCCAATGCTGGTGCGCTGAGCGCTGCCTCGGCGGTCTCAGCTGGCGCCGGGCCTACGCTGACCTTCGTTGCGCATCAAGGGTGCTCGGCTGTGGTGTCACCTGGCCGTAGGCCGACATCGTCCACCGCAGATTCCGCTGAGGGTGTCAACACGTCGAAGGGAGCCATGCTGAATCTTTTGTCCAAGTGGACAGGTGGCTCTCACCAGCAGCAGCAGCAGCACTAGTGGCAGGGGTAGCTGTTGGTTCGCACGTGCACGCATGTGTTTCTCTTTAGGGAGAAGCCGAGGCCCCCCGCGCTGAGCATTTTTCTCCCTTTTTGCATGGAGCGGGAGAGTACACACTTGTCCATCTTCCCTTTTATTTCGGACTTCACGGTTGCTGGACGCCGATACTCATCACGCTCTCTTCTTGCCTCTTGCCTTTCTGGAGGGGCCATATAAACCGACCACCACACCACAACGGTGCACCACCTCTCCCCTCTCATGTACGCAACTTTTCAGCCTGCTGGTTGCAGGCAAGGAACAGTGGAAGGGCAACATTAACGGCCGCCTTGCCTTAGTATTGGTTGCTCGGTGCCCAGTCACGTTGTTTCTGTGGCTACTCTCTCAATCACGTGCTTCTTCTTGTGTCCTCGCTCTCTCGCTCGCTTTCTCTTCTTCCCCCCTACTTGAGGGACTCCATCATCGCCATCCCTCTGCCTCCTTCCCTCGACAGTGATTTGCCCATTCTTTGCATTTGAGAGTGCGGCTGCATCCGGCGGAGTCAATCGTCGTCATCATCATCTATAGCATCTTGCTTCACCTCCCCCCTCAGTATCGACAGTGGCGCGTCTCTCGCTGGCGTCCACTGTGCGTCGCCAAGGCGTCTACCCTCACGTGCTACGTGCTGCTCGTACGCCACGCACGACTGTGAGCAGCCGAGTAGCTGTGCTGCCCTCTTTCGTGGAGCGATTCTTTCACGGCCCCTGCGACAGTGACGGTCAGAGCGGTGACATCCTCGTCCATCGCGTCTACCCCATCGGCGCGTTGAAAATGTACTGCTCGTTGACTCTGCATAGGTCGTTCATACGCGCAACCGCATCGTCGGTTGCACTCAGCTCCTCTTCTGCCTCCCCCTGCACTTGCTCGACGACGGCTGTACGGACGCTGCACCGCAACTTCTACTCGGGCCTTGATGAGTCGCGTGTGCACCGGTTGCGGCGCTCTGGTATGACCTTCAACCGCCCCCGCGGCCGGGACACCTTCTCCGTGGCGTTTGCAAGCCGTCTGCGCATCGTGCCGCTGACGCAGATGTCTGACCTCTACGGCCCTATCGACGTCTCGCTCCTTACTGCAGTCAACACCGACGACCCGACGAGCAGCGAGGGCAACCCCCTCGAGAAGATGAAGTACATGGCAGGCGATGCACGCGCGCGTAAGGTGGTAGAGGACAAGCAGCGAGTTGAGGCGACGCTGCGAGAAAAGCGCGACTGGCACGTGCTTGTGGTGGACCCCATTGAGCTGCACATGGTCCGTACACCGGTGCCGTTTCCGAGTCCGCATCCAGCGTACTACGACGACTGGACTACCACAGAGGTCAGGGGGCGGTCGTCTTCTCTGGTGCTAGAGCGCCTTCCTACTGCGGAGTTCGGCATCCCCACGCCAGCGTCACCGTCCGATACGACTGAGGCAGGCGCTGAGGCCGCAGTTGCTGCCGATGCTGCTGGCGGTACCGTCGCCAAGGTTGACGCTCCTGAGACACCCGCATTCTTCTACACCGCAGGCGACCGACGCCACTTGCAGCAGAACGGTGATACGACCCTGTTGTCCAGCACGCAGGTGCGGCAGACGACGCTGGGCATACCAAGTTCAACCCCCACCGCGGCTCAGCCTCTCCAGTGCTCGCCGCACACCATTCGTCAGCACTTCCACACAGCTGTCTGCGTCGACCCGGACATCAGCCACAACCGTTTTCACCGCGAGGAGGCTCAGGTGGAGATGATCTCGGCATACCGCAACATCCTGTACGAAGCAGTTGAACTGGGGCACGCGCTGTCGTCATCGTCTGCCGGGAGAAACCTGCGGGGGAGGGCGGCGACGCAGCGGGCGGTGCCATTTGTGGCTGATGTGGTACGGGTGCCGGCGCTGTGCCATTATTCCTGTGGCCGGCGCTTTCTTCACGAGCTGGGAAAGCTGAACCAGCAGGCCGTCATCAAGGGGTTCCACCGGCTGAGCAACGAGGCGAAGGAGGCGCTTATCATGAACCGAAACTTCACCGTGGAGATCTACGTGCCACCGATGCTGCTGGAGCAGTTTGAGCGTGCCTTCCTCGAGGAGCCGTGGGAGGTGCCACTTTCGACGCTGAATCCCGGACGCACCGCGCTGTACCCGGGCCTGGCACCGCCGCGGACCTTGCTGCAGTACGACGGGTGGATTGGCAAACGGCAGGAGCTGGTGCAGGGGATTGCGACGCAGGGGAAGAGCCTCTTGTGCGGTGCGAAGGTCGGGCTGGACGGGCGGCTGATTGAAGAGCGCGAGGTACTGGCGAGCCTTCGAGTATTTGGCGCCCGCGAGGAGCAGCAGCAGATGTTGGAGGGAGAGCGTCGGACGGCGGCGGAGCAGCTCGGTGTGCCGTTACAGCCGACCTACGCCCCTCTGCACGCTGGCTTGCAGGCGGAGGTGGAGCCCCATGAGCGCGATGAGGGCTCCGAAAAGCCTTCCGGGAGCTGTGCTGACGCCGACCCTGCAGTAGTGGCGACAAGCGCAAGAGAGAGCGCCAAATGAATGGCCATTCAACCCTCAAAGAGATGTCCCCCTCTCCCTCTATACGGGCTACGTGCATGTGTGTCTGCGCCTCTGTGTGCGGCTGCTATCGTGCGCTCACATCCCCTTCGCTCGCTGTTTTCTTTTCGCCCCAATTGAGCTTCAGCACACTCCCTTCCCTCTTCTGGCTGTCGTCGTATCGCTGCCCCCTTTCATGGCGCCCTCCCGCGCACGGCTAGAAAGGAAGAGGGGTATGCCGAGGCGGAGAAGCGGACCTTGACAACGAAGGAGCGTGAGGTGAACGTGAGGAGCACTACCGCACGAACACCCCTCCCGCCGCCGCTCCCCGCCTCGACGAGAACGATGCGTTTTCTTCTTTGCCGTCTTTATCACGGCCATTCCTGACACACCACCGCCTTTCTTTGATCTCTCCTCACCCCCTCCCTCTTTCTCTCTCTGTGACTCTCTTGTATGCCTTGTAAGCTTCAACATCCCCCCACCAAGCACCACCGACACCACTGCCACCCCCCACCGTCGGTGTTCTAGTCAACTTCATCACCGCCATCCTCAACGAGGTCGCCAACGAAAGCCAATAAGAAGGCGACGAAAAGGACTTCGCTATTCTAATCCACTTCCCCACACCACAAGTGCTACACCAGCCAGCGACGACAACGACGCGCGCGCACCCACATCCACCCACGTCCACCCAGACACACACACACCCACACACACTCAGGCATTTTCGTAAGCCATGCCGTCTCTGGAACACGAGCCGGTGAGCTTCAATAGGCTGGGGCACGTTCCTTTTGGTGTTCTGCAGGGCTACGCCCCAGGTGGCATCCCGGCGTACAGCAACAAGCATGATCACTACTTCTCCGGCGAGCGTAGCATTGAGGGGAACTTCTTCTGCGGGTTTAAGTACCAGTGCGTCGAGTTCGCGCGCCGCTGGCTGCTGGTGCGCAAGGGGCTGGTGTTGCCGAATGTGAACTGGGCCTGCCACATTTTTCAGCTGAAGGAGGTCCGGGACGCCGCCACGGCGGAGGGCTTCGCGGTATTGAAAGTGTGCAACGGCACCGAGAGGAGGCCGGAGGCCGACACACTTCTCATTTACTCCTCCACCGATGCAAGCCCAGTTGGTCACGTCAGCGTTATCACCGAGGTGGGCGATGACTACGTATGTGTTGCGGATCAGAACTACCGCTTCCACAAGTGGGAGTCCTCCTACGCGTACAGGCTGAAGCTTGAGCACAAGGACGGTATCTGGACCATCATCGATGACATTAACGTGGACGACATCGAGATCCCACTTGGATGGGTGACATTTCCTGGTCGTGAGAACCGGGCTGAAGGGGCTCAGCCGGTGGCGTTGCATCAGTCATTGTACTTCAGCGAACCACCGAAGCCGTACCTGCTGCGTCGTAGCTTCGTGGTGGAGGAGGCGAAGCCGAATTGGCTCGACATGAACGACCCTGCAGAGCGACTATTCGTGGAAGAGTTCGGCATGGACGTCAGCCGCTCCCGCCTGGAGGAGATGGTTGCCAGCTACTACGAGTCGAATCATGAGTTCCACCTGCGGTGCATCGCCTACGGCACCCAGCTGCACGACATCTTCATGGAGGCGACAGCGCAGGTGATTGAGAGCGATGAGAAGCTCCGGCTTTTCTGCATTCCTGAGGACTTCTGGCCCCGCATTCGCTACTCCTGGAAGATCCAGCAAACGTACATCTCTGGCGCTTCGACTTTGCCTTCAACAACGAGACAGGCGAGATCAAGTGCTTCGAGTACAACGCTGACAGCGCGTCGACGCTGCTGGAATGTGGCCGCATTCAGCAAAAGTGGGCCGAGTCGGTGGGGCTGAACAAGGAGGGCACCCGCGGCTCGGGCTTCGCAGTGGAGCGCAACCTCAAGATGGCGTGGGCCTCCAGCGGGGCGACTGGCCGCGTTCACTTCTGCGTTGATAAGGAAAGAGAGGAGCAGTACACCGCCCTCTACTGCATGCAGGCCGCTGAGGCGGTCGGGCTAGAGTGTAGGCTGTGCATCATGTTTGACGAGTTTCACTTTGATGAGGATGGCCACATTGTCGATAGCGACGGCGTGCGCGTGCGCAACGTGTGGAAGACATGGATGTGGGAGTCGGCCATCACGGACTATTATGCCGCCCGGGAGGAACGCGGCGAGGGCTGGAAGCCGTCCCCGAAGGACAAGGTGCGCCTGTGCGACTTGCTTCTCGGCGATGACTGGGACATCCTCTGTTTCGAGCCGATGTGGAAGGTCATTCCGAGCAACAAGGCCATTCTGCCCATGATCTACCACAATCACCCTCGGCACCCCGCCATCTTGAAGGCGGAGTACGAATTATCTGACGAGCTACGCAAGTGCGGGTATGCCAAGAAGCCGATTGTCGGCCGCATTGGTAGCAACGTGACCATCACTTCTGGCGACGGCGAGGTGCACGCTGAGTCGGGTGGCAACTATGGCAAGCGCAACATGGTCTACCAGCAGCTATTTCCACTGACGAAGCAGGACGACTACTACGCCATCATTGGAGCCTGGATGATCGGCGACACCTTCAGCGGTACCGGCATCCGGAGGACAAGTCCATCATCACCGGCGTGGAGAGCCCCTTTGCTGCTATTCGCATCAAGGCAGACAGCCTCCCGGCGCCTGTGATACCCAAGGATGTCGACAAGATGGCCGAGGACGAGTAAAGCTCGGGCTGCAAGTGCGCTTAGCGACAGTGCGTACTCAGAACACACGCATACACTCACAGAGTCATATGCGAAGAAGAAGAGCAAGGGGACTGTAGACTGGTGCCGCACGGTTTCTCTACGATGCGTAGGAGTTGCTGCTGAGTTGCGCTACTACAACCGACGCTTCGAGATCTACATGCTTCTCATCCTCGAGCACCCAGTCCTATCTACACACGCGCTCACTACCACTCCAGCCGTGCACATGACGTACACTCTATATACGTTTCTCACAGGCGCTTGTCGCCTGTTTTTTTTTCAGGAGTATATATCTATTGCCCATTTCGGTAGTATCTTTCTCTTGCTGGCTTCGATTGCCGCGAGGTCTGATGAATGCGATCTACAAAGGCGTCGGCAGACACTTGCTCTCTCTCTCTCTCTCTCCCTCCCTTCCCTTGTCGAAGCGGGTAAGCGGATTAGGATGAGAGGAGAGACAACACGCTCGATGTAGATGGAGGGCATTTAGGTTGGCGGGAGGGGGAAGGAGGAACGGTTATCATTGTCGATGGTCAACACTCTTCGCACATGTGCGTGTCCGGGTCTCTTCTTCACGCGGGTGAGCTGGCGTCTCTGTGTGTGCGGTCTGGCGCGGGGAGGGAGGACGAACAACAACAAAAAGCATGACTCTTTGATGTTTCCGTCCGTTACGAGAGCTGAGAAGTGCGGTGATGGCGCCCCTCTCTCTCTCTCTCTTTTTCCCCTTTCCCTGGCAGCTTCACTTTCAGCTTGGCGCTCTTCGCACCCGCGCTGTGTGTGCCTCTCTTCCCTCTCCCTCTCTTTGCAAGTTGTTGTCTTGACAACTTGATAAGCGTGTTTATTCTTGTTCACCCTCTTCGACTGCGTATGTGTATGTCTGCGTCATCAGCAGCCGAGCAGGTCACCACCACCGCACTTCTCTCTTTCGCGACAGTGCAGCCCCCCCTCCCCCCTTTCTCCTCCTTGCCTTTTCTCCCTCAAACACGCATGAGGGTGTCCCCCGAGCCCCCGCTCCGTCGCCTTGCTCCCCGGTCACCTTCCGTGACCCTCCCTCTCCCCTATTCTTACGACTACAAACTACACCAACCGACGTGTTAGCAGTGACACTCTCTTTTTCTCTCTTCCTTCCCGTCGAGCGAGGCAGAGGGGGCAGACAAAGCAGAACAGACCACTCAACTGACCCTCTCAAGTCCTCTCTTTATGCGCCTGGCCGTGTACCTGCGCGTACCTCTTTGTGAATCGACGCCTAATGCAGAGAGGAGCACCTCTACTTCTCTTCCTGCCTCTCCCCCCCTCTCTCTCTCTCTCTGTCCTTCAGTGTGTGTGTGTGTGTGTGTGTGTGTGCGAGTGCTCTCTCTGGCCCCCTGTTCTTTTCACGCATTTTTGAAAAGCCCAAAACCAAGTGGTGATGGGCGACCCTCCCTAACTGTAAAGCACACGCAGGCCAATGTGAGTCGCGCCGACTGTGGCCAATGCCGAGGGCGAGAAGGTTAGCGCCTTTTGGCGGGTGTCCGTAGAGTTTTTTTGGTTTGCTTCATGGCGAGGAAAAAGGGAAAAGGAAGGATGAAGCAACGTGAGGCGCAAGAGAGAGAGAGAGAGCGAGAGAGAGAGCGAGAGAGAACAGACGCGGCGCTGGTCGATTCGCATTTATCACAACAACGTTCTCTCGGTTCGGTGGCATTTTTCTTTTCCTTCGTTACGATCACCACCAACTGGAGGCAGGCAGAAATGCACACGTGTGTACGTGTGGATTGGAGTTTGCGAATATTGTCTACGTACATGTTGCTCTTGACATTGAAAGGATGTACGAGTCATCGCCAAGCGAGAACCGGCAGCGACCGGTGCTGCTACGTGGCTGGGAGAGAAAAGAAGGCATTCAAGGCGGCGAAAAACACCGGTGCTTTATCACCCCCCCCTTCGCACACACGCACACACACACGCACACGCACACACACGCACACACACACTCCACTGCTCCTTCCCCTTTCCCTCTCTCGTACTCAATCGAATTCGCTTTCACTCCTCTCTTTCTCTCTCCTCCCCCCCCTCCCCCCCCCCCCCACACTGGGCCTCTTATTTTCTCTTTCCGCGTATTTTTACGGACTCGCACGCACCTTCAACCACCTTTACGCTCTCTCTCTCTGTGTGTGTGTGGGCGAAGCCTGCGTTTGTGTGGCTGCGCATGCACGTCTTGTCTATACCTGCGCTTGCGGTAGTGACTTGTTTGGCTTGGCTCCCTTCTGCTGCTCTGCAGCGTCGAACGGCCCTGCACAGCGTGTAGCTCTCCCAGTGAAGCACATTCATAGAGTGTCGAGATATATTGTAGAACCGATGGGGATGCCTGGTCGCTCGAATGCGGCTCCATCGGAGGCCGTATTCCCCAGGCGCGTGACCTTGTCGCCACACTGCCGGCAACCAGCGCACCGCCATGCTCGCCCCTCTCCCGCATGCTCACCTCACCCATCTTACGAGCAACTAACGTTCGACGCAGCGCACCACGGCACACCACCATCTTTTGGAGATACCTTCTGCTGCTGGGTGGACAACGAAGGCGATAAGACCGCGCCGCATCGCTCGCGTCCGAAACCAACATTGCACGCAGCACCTGGCGGCTTCTCGTCACCGAATCTGCGCCAGCACCACCATCACCATGACCCTTTTACCCACTACAGCACAAATGCCCCCTTCATGAAGTGTGGCGCAACTTCATCTATGTCGGCATCGCCCACTCCCGACGCTAACGCTGCCCATATGCGCCGCGCCAAGCATAGACCTTACTCCCGGACTCACTATCAACATAGCGCAGCAAGTGCGTCAGCACAGCAGCTGCGGCCCTCTGAAGCACAGGCACGGTGGCTAAGATCACAGCGAGGGGACGCTAATTCTACGGTGGTAGAGGAAAAGGCACCCAACGCACACCTCGCTCGTCCCCGCTGCGGTCGGCAGCTGTCACCGCTTCCCTCACAATTGCTTGACTCACCTACACGGGCATCCATTCCGACCTTCGACGTTATGCGCCTTGACGCATCGTCTTCGCGGCCACTTTCTTCGCGTCGGGCCGCTTCACGAGTGCGCCGACTCCTATGCGCGCTGGAGGCAGAGGCGCAGCGAGCAGGGTGCACTGCGACAGATGCTGCAAGTGCCCAAGGAGGCACTGTGGAGTTGTACCAGTCCCTGTTCCTGCAGGCTTTGGCGGACGGTGCTGCCTGGGAGCGCCATGCACGTGCCCTTGAGGCCAGCGTACAGGTCTCTGCCATGCGTGAGGTCCGCCTTACACGGCAGCTGCGGCACGCACGGCGCACTGTGGCGCTGCTTGCGGCGTATGTGAAGGGGGCGGAGCGAGTGGTCGATGTCCTCAGCAGAGGGACCGCCTCTGGTACTGTTGCGTCGACTCAGACTGACAGAACTGTGCCGAGCAGCACTCCTCCAACGTCGCCAAGCGCGCTGATTCAGTCAGCACCAGTAGGAGCAACGGTTGATATGGCGTCAGCTTCACCATGGCGCCCCACGTCGCGGTCCGCCGTGAGTGAGCTCATACAAGGCTCCCTCGGCTGCTCGCTGAACCTCGTCTACGGCACCAGCGGCAGTAGCAGCAGATACGGCGAGGACGAGGACGAGGACGAGGTCGACGATTCTGAGTCAGTTACCTTCGCCGCCAACGATGCCACCGTGCCGAGGATCGATGAGGGGTTGCGCGCAGCCGCTGTCAAGAGACCTGGTGATTGGTGTGCGCTTCACGGTCTCCATTCCGAATCGCTTACCTCTGCGCCCAAGGTAGTAGAGACGCGGTCGGATCAGCCCTCATGGGATGGCCACGTGGACGATGTCGGCACCGGTGTACACCGCCGATACGAGACAGCCATGGCGTGGGAGTGCGAGGATAGAGGGAACTCAGTGCAAAGATTACATCGTGGCGGCACAGAGGAGCTCGAGACTCCAACGCCGTGGAGCCGAGAGCTGCTAGCTGCGGTTCGTGCTTCTGGAGTGGCTCGTCGTGAGTCGGCGTCGTCATTTCCGCACGCTGACACTACTGCGCCGGCTGTTGCAACTGTGGAGGACAGCCCAGATCACCCTGCTAACTCGCTCTTTCCGTCTTCCCCATCGGTTGGTCGTGCTGTGGCAATCAACACCGCCATGCGGACAGAGTCAGTGGCACACAAGAGCGCTCCCCTCGATGCTGTTGCTGCCGCTCCTCAGGTTGCACCCACGTCTGTCGTTCACACTCTGCTGGAGCTCTTGCGCAGTCGAGACACGTCGACCCAGGCAACGGCGACGTTGGGCCATGGACGTGTTTCCACGTCTCCAGAGACTGATTCCAATACAACAGCGCAGATTGTTGCTGCACACCACCTCGCTCACTCTCAGGCCACAGTTGCCGAGGTGACACAAAGCCACAGCTCCGGTGAGGCTGTCCATTCGAGGCGGGTTGTGCCAGCGATGGCGTCATCCTCATCCTCTTCCGCCTCTAGCCAGCCCTTGCTGGCCCCGAGCTGTTCTCTCATTTTACGACCGAGCTCCGAACCGAAGGCTGAGGGCAACACCTTACATGCTGCATCGCTGCCATCGTTGGCGTCCTCATTGCTCCTGCAGTCCCATTCCCACGCGCTCGCACCCAAGCTGCCGCGCGGGGGTGACAGCGGCTGCAGCAACTGTGGCCCATTAGCCAAAGAGGCTACTTCTGTTGGCACTGCTCCTGTCAAAATGACAGAGCTTGTTCACACCCCTTCACCAGCTTCATTCTCTTTTCCCTCTCGGCAGACTTCCACACACCTTGCTGATACTCATCAACGCGACGGCAGTGTGACGGCGCACTCTGATGACGGGCCGGTGTACTTGTCGAGCGATCTGGAATCCCTCGAGACGGCGAGCTTGGCTGACACTCTGGTAAGACGTCCTTATCTTCCCCTAAGAGACAGCTGGAGGAGGCACACGATGGACATCACCGGGCTGCGAGCAGCAACAACGCAAATGGCGAAAATATCATCGACGAAAGGGCCAACTTGGCAGACAACGACGGCTACGCGGAGTGGCGCGCGCAGCTTGAGGCACATCTAAATTGCGGCTGGGCTTCGGGTATGTAAGTTTTTAGATTTTGTTGCCCCTCTTTCTCCCCGTCGCCGGTGAAGGCTCACCATGTGGTCATCGTGCGCGTAGACCTCGCCGGCACTTTCATTGCAGTTTTCTTGGTGATGTCTCCCTTCTCCTTGCATGTCCGTGTGAAGTGCCACCATCCAGGTCTAGGTGGACCTCAGCACGTAGAGAATGACACCCACCCACCACACCCACACACACACACGCACACGCACAACTGACATGCCGATACCCGAATTGCGCGTGTGTGTGTGTGGGTGTGTGAATAGACCACCGCAATTGCGTCAACCGTCTTTCTGCAGCGAGGCGATTGTGATACGTGGCGAGGAGAGCGGGGTGGCGCGTCGCTCTTTGCCTGTTACCGCTAAGGACTCACGAGGCACCAACAATGAATCGCTCTGAAGAGCTGCGCTGATGCGCTGATCAACGGTACTGGGAAGCACTAGAAAGCAGAAGTGACTTAGGCGACAGGTGGATGAGGCGGTGGCCCGCTCCTCCCCTCCTCTTTCTCCCCCTTCTGGGGCTCATGTTGTTTGCTTCAGTGCTCAGTCCCTCTCTCTTCTGAGTCTGATAGCGCAAATCCTCGCACAGGCATAACGCACACCCATACACGAAACAGCGAGAGAGAGAGAGAGACCCCACTACGCATGCAATGCACAGCGGCAAGCCCCCACTGCTCTGCACATCTTTGCATCTCTGCGCTGGCCACTTCTTTTCCCCACGTCTCTCTCCCCCACACAACACAATCGTCAGTTCAACTTTTTGACAGACACGTCCACCTTCGCAGACCCCAACGCCACAGTGACGGGTGCGTCGTTGCGCTCTCTATCGCACACTATCACGAGGGGTGCACATCAACGGCAGCTCTCTCTCTCTCTCTCTAACACACGTACACGCATATACACACACGCGCGTCTGAGTCCGTCTCCACACTGCAGAGGAGAGCGAGAGAGAAAAAATGACCGCCACTGTGTCACTCTTTGAGCGCAGCAAGCGCGTCTACCTGGAGGAAGAGGCGAAGCTGCAGGCTATCATATGCAGTGACCAGTTCCTCCGCGCATTTCAGTCATGGCTTGACCAGAGCATCTCGCAGCTGGATTTCCAGTACGAGCGATGCGAACAGCAGTTATCGCTGCTACAGCAGCACGTGTCGGTGCCCAAAGGTGCTTTCTGGAATAGCAAGGCAGTCATTGAGCACTGCAACTTGTACCTGGCGGAGCGCCGGCTTCTGCGCCCTCACACAGAACTGGACGGGGACCAGCACGCAGAGCTGCCGGCGGTGATTCAGCTCGTGTCGACGCTGCAGCAGACCAAGTCGCACTCCTTCATCACCCCGAAGCAGCGCCGCTTCATTGAGGAGTGTGAGGCGGAGCTGAAGTCCGTTGTCTTCGAGCCACGCGATCTCCTTTTCATCACCAACGCGCTGCAGACAAAGCTCGTTGATGATGGCAATACACGACGTGTCTTTGATGACTTGACAGTCTTTCAAAACACAATTGAGGAGGTCTCGCCTGATATCGATCAGTGCGAGCAGCTGCTGGAGGCAAGCATTGCGAATGGCGAGATGGGTCTCGCCGAGGACATCTCGAAGCGCCAGCTGGATGTGTACGAGCACCTTTTGCGCCTCATCACAGACCAGTACCCGATCATCTCCAACTACTACTCTGAGTCACGCAGCAGCGAACGCCGGCGGCGCTGGGCAGTGTTCCGCATGGTGGACCGCGACATCACCGCCGTAATCGAGGCGAAGCACCGCCAGATCGAAGCCTGCGAGGAGGACATGCTCAAAGTACAAGAGCAAATGTCCAACTACAACTCTGACGACGTGCAGCAGCGCAAGCGCTACGAGGCTGACCGCACCGAGTCAGACGAGTTCTTGCGGCAGAACAAGGAGAAGCAGCAAAGCGTGTGGAACCGCATCTTTAGCCTTTTTCAAGAGTTGCAGACATGCTCGAGTGAGCTGACGACGCTGGCGCAGCAGCGACACAAGGAGGTGGAGCGACGACTGCAGATGGAGGAGCGCGAGGCAGGACGGCGCAGCGGACACGAGAGCTTCCTGCAGGCCGCCGCGGAGCATGCGCAGAAGCTGCAGGACACCATCGACAACGCCGCCGCCGCGCGCAACCTTGCCACGTCGCTCAACGACTTTGTGCTAGACGGCTGCGACAACATTGCTGCCAAATACGACAAGCAGCAGAACGCGCTGGGGGAGCTGTTGCGGCTCGTGCAGCAGCACCACTTCACGCGCTTCTCGGACTACTACATCGCCGCCAGCCGCTACCTCTACCGCAAAGAGCGGCGGCTGAGCCAGATGGATGCGGAAATGTGCACCAACAACATGCACCGTGAGATCCTCTCTGACACGCTCGATCCTCACGTGAAGGAGTACGTGGAGGCGGACCAGCGACTGTCGCTGCTGCGGCACGAGGTGGCTCAGGAAGTGATGCGCATCCGGCACAAGCTAGAGCGAGCAGAGCGGGCCGTCACACCAACCCTGCGGTCACTCGACTTTGCTGGCATCGCTTATGTACATCCCCGCATTATTGTAGAGAAGATGAACCTCAGCCGGTGGAGCACTATGCTAGACTATCGCACCTTCATCAACTTGGAGAAGGACGGTGAAGAAACGGTTGTACGCGCGACGGCTGCGATCGAGAAGCTGCGGAGCGAGCTAGAGACACAGAAGATGTCGACGCGCAACCAGCATCAACACCAGCATCAACACCAGCGACTGCTGTGCAATGCGATGAAAGTGGGCGCCGGGACAGCACCAAGCACGAGTGGGTCGGTCCTGCACGCTTGCGGTGCTGCGGGCATTAAGTCGACCGTCACGGGCACTGCGCCCGCCAAGTCCGCGCCTCTGGGCTTTGTTGAGCGCGTGCACGCGATGGTACAGCAGGGCGGTACGCGCTTTGGCGGCGCCAGTGGCACAGACACGTCGTCACCCTCGAAAGACACGCCAGGCGGTGCCGCTGCCTCGGCATACATTTCGCGTCCGGTGGCCCATTCAACGACGAGCGTGGTGAACAGCGATGGGGCTATCATCAACACGAGCGCCGCTACAGCCACCCCTGCTGCACCGCTGTCGCCGGCGCACATGGAAGGGGCGACATTCCAGGCGCTCTTCGACTACTGCGCCCGCGCGCCAGATGAGCTAACCTTTGAGGCGGGGCAGGAGATCATCTGCATTAGCCGCGCACCGGAGGAGGGTTGGTTTAGAGGGGTGTGCAACCAGCGTACCGGGCTGTTCCCAATCAACTACGTTCAGCCTGTGCGCGAGGGAGCTGCAGTGCGGTGAGAATTTGTATGTCAAACCAACGAAAAAGAGGACAGAGGTGCTGTGGTGAGAGGCTCGAGTCGGGTGTCACCGTGTGTGTGTGGTGTGTGTGTGAGTGTGTGTGAGGGGTGGGGAGGTCAAGCACGTGTGTATGCATGCGCCTACAAAGTGACCCACGGACGTGCATGGCTGCCGCGGCGTATCCACACCTCCACAGTTTTCTCCACCTACGCGGATGGACCTCCCCCCCCCCCCCCAAGAAAAGAAAATTAACCGCAACAGAAGCCAATTGGCTCCTTCCTTGCGCCTCTCTCGCTGTGTTCCTCTCTTTGTTCCCTTTCTGCGTCTGTCGCTGCCCGTCTCTCTCTTGCCACTCCTCCGTACATCCGTTTGTCTCTTTCTTTCTCTGTGTGTGTGTGTGTGTGTGTGAGTCTCCCTCCCTCCCTCCGGGTGGAGCTCTTCACACGCCGACACACACACACACACACACACACACGCCCAGGCGTGGACCTTTCATGTACACTAGAGAGCCCCCCTTTTCTCTCTCTCTCTCTCTTTCTCACTCGGCTTGTCATTGTACTTCTACACCCCTCGACGGGTGCTTCTCAACCCCTCCTCAGCCCTCTCTTTCTCTTATTCCCTTATTCCCTTTTCCTCCCAGTTGTGGCCCTCCTTCTCGGTGTACGCAGACTTCTGCGCCTGTGCACTGGAGGAATGAGCGCTTCCTCGATCCTTTGTCATGCGCGTGTGTATCGGGGGAACGGAGGCTCACAACGCATACGCGCACAGACCACATTCGTATATTCGAGCCTTTTTGCCCGATCTTCCTTTGATGGGCCTCCACCATTTTCTCGCTCTTCTACCGCGCGTGTGTGTGTGTTCCTGCGTGCCGGTCGATTCAACAGCAGTGAGGATCAAAGTCCCCTCGTCTCGTCTCTTTCGTTTATCCCTCTTCTCTCCCGATGATCACTAGAATAACACAAAGTGCACACAAGTCCAGCCAAAAGAAAAAAATTGACGACCAGAAAAGCAGAACAACGGCGACTGCACGCCCTGTTTAACAGGGCGATATCAGCAATGACGCTCGTTGCTTTTTCGCTTAATGTGCTTGTGCATCTCTCTCTCTCTCTGTGTGCGTCGATGCCCCACTTGGAGCTCAGTAGCTTTCATGCAGCCAACCCCACCTGCCGAGCCGACAGTACATCGACATAGTACACGTACACGTACACGCACACCGGCCAGGCAGCTGAAGAAGTCTGCACGCCTGCGCTACATTGCGCATCTCCCCACTCTTCCTTCCGTTGCGTCTATCTTGCCTTTTTTTCTTTCTCCCCTCTATCCTCGTGAATGGCGGTGGACACGCATGTGCCCTTCTCTCTACGTTTCTTGTTTCGCAAAGTTTGTACTTCTCCCTTCGACGCCGGCACGTCTGCCTCTGGCAGGGTATAGAGGAGGAGAGACACAACGCAAATTCAAAACACACAGCATCAGCTGCGCACACTTGTGTGGTTTGCCCATCCCTGGTACGTGTGGGCGTCTATCTCTTTCTTTGAGAGTTGAATGCAAAAGAGGGGCGGTGGGGGGAGAGAGGGAGCGTGCGCGCAACGCATAGGCGACACAAAGGTGGTTCATCTTCTGTTCGGCCGTTTTGTCATTGATCACTCGGTACTTGTGGCATAACACCATCCACCCACTTCTCCACTCACTGTTGCTGCTCTGCCTTGGTTTGTTTTGTTCTGCTTTGCTTTGCGGGCGCGCTCTCTCCCTCTCCCCCTCCCTCCTCTTCTCGCCTACTGCCCCGCCTCATCTTTATCCCTCGCTGCCTCTCTCCGTCGGCGATTACGGTGTTTGTGCCGTTGCGAACCGTTTTTCCCCTTTTTTCCCCTTTTGCTGCTGTCGTTTGATTCTCTCCTGTCCCTCTTCCGCCCTCTCGGCGTGTGTCCGTGTAGGCGTGTGTGTGTGCGTTTATATCTCTTGTCATCTGTCATCTCGTTCTCTCTCTCTCTGTGTGCAACATACCGTCAGCCCTTTTATCGGTCTCTCTTGTGCAGTTCGTCTCGCCAGTGTTGGTTACATCTTTGTCTTCGCTATTTACATTTTCACTTCGGCTGCGGAGACGTCAACGAGTGACTGTCAGCATTGCCAGAGCGAATCGAAGACGTGAAAGCAGCGCAGCAGACAAGCCGGGGCGTGACACAGGCCAACAAGCCAACAAGCAGTCGTCTCTAGAAGACGCAGCGGCAGCAAAAGATGGGCAACCATGTGTCCACTAGCACCTCCCCCTTCTCCCTCGAGGATCTCGAGGCACTGGCCCGCGGCCCATCGCTCTTCGACGCGCTTCCTCACGATACAGCGGATTCGACTGGCAGCTGCGCTGATGTGCTGTTTCGCAAGGAGCTGAGAGCGGAGGTGGAGCGGCAGTACATCGAGTACGACACATCTCTTCATGCTCTGCGCTGCGTGCTAGATCGAAGTGGCACCCGACATCACCTTTGTTCCCACCGGGCGAACACGGCAGCGGGGCCGAGCGGTGGTGTGCCGCGGTCAATATCCAGTCAAGGGCGAGGCAAGAAACCACCAGGCAAGTCCCGCTCATCTTTAGGTTCCTCCACGACGGCAGTCGGCAGGGGGCCAACTTGCGAGCCCCCGCAGAGCCTGCACGAGTGTTGTAGTTCTCGTGACAGCGACCCGAATGCAACGGAGGACAGCACTGTAGCTGCCGCTGCTGCCTTTTCTTCGACAGCGGCCGATGCCTCCTTGCTGAATGCAAACGTCGACTGCCCTCCCCAACGCCGTGTGGGCAGTTCTCCAGGGGGGGTGTCTACATCGGCGCCGCCTGAGGCTCTACTGTCGCCACGCTCGTGGCTATTCCGCGAGGTATCCGTGCAGCCTGTCGATCTGACGCGCCGTACCGAGTTCAGTGCGACTGAGGTGTACGTTCTCGTCGTTGTGCAGCGGACAACGATGCTGGGGTCGCCGGCAACGAGCACGGCGTCTGCAACGCTGTCCATGAGCTTTACGAACGCCCGAGCAGCGACCCCGCCTCATTCCTTCTCTGCAGCCACTGCAGCCGGCGCCGCTGCGCGATGGGAGACAAGCAACGCAGCGAAGGTCGCCAACGCAACCACCGAGTGGCCACGAGACATGGTGCAGCTGTTTACCCCGCGCGGCCTCACTGTGCCATTTTCAACTGACATGACACGACCGACTCTTTCCAGCAGCAGCCACGGCGGCGCCGGCCACTGGCACTCTTTCTCCGTGACGCCACGGACGAATGGGTCGACAAGTGGCCGCCCGACCCCACGCAGCGCCACCGCTGCTTCTGCCGCAGCTCTAGCAGCAACACCGACCTCCCCAGGTAACGGGTCCGGCGTTGGGACGTTTCTGCAAGCAGCTGCCCCCTCCACGACCTCGCTGGCGACGCCGCGTGCCTCTGAGTTTCATTTTAGCGTTCATCTTCTCACAGGTAAGCAGGCAGATGCCATAGTGGCGGCGGCTGGGCTATTCACGGCCCGCGCCGTTGAGAAGCTCTTCCTCGACTGTGCCGAGTTCGATCGAAGACTCTTTTACAACTTGAACGTGGCTAAGTTAAAGGTCATGACCGGCGGCTACGGCATGCACCCCAGCCCTGACGTCACTTCTGGACGTCACAGTAGCGGTAGCGGCAGCAGTAGCACGACTGCTGCTGCAAGGAATCCACGCAAGAGCCCCAAGGCGTCACTGAGCTCGAGAGGTGGCGCCACTACCTCGACGGTGATAACAGGCAACGCGACGAGCAGGGAGGTGAACAACTCCAACAGCGCCCCGAGTACGTCTCGACAGTACCGTACAGCCGTGCTGGGGGCATGGAAGGAGCTGCGACGGGAGCTGCTTGCTGTCACACGCCTCAGCTCGGTCACAGTGCCCGTGCCGTGCTTTAACAAGCGCAGTAGCGACCACATGACAAGCACAGTGGTGTCCTCAAATCCTGCGGAGCTGTATAGTCTGAACGCCGTCTACCGCGTCTTGAGTGGCGTCCGCGTCGGGACACCTCGCTGGACGCATACAGGCGATGTCGTCAGCGCACGGAACTCAGCGCCCTACTCCGTGCCGGGTGGTGCATCCGCAGCGGTCGCAGGGGGGTCGATCTCAGGTGCAGCCATGGTGGGAGCGGGCCCCTCGTACTTTGATCCGCTCTTGTCGTTCCGCCCACCACGGCGCAGCGTCCATGGCGACGGCGCGGCCCCCAGTGCCGCCACTCCCTCTGGCGCAACGACGTCGATTCCCTCCTTGAACATCTCCAGCTGGCTACAGGGACCCCAGCCCCTCGACGTGCATCGGGCGGCACGTGCCGCTCCCGAAGCCATGGGAGCATCAGCCTCAGCACAGCCCGCCGCAACTGGTGCAACGACCCCCCGCATGGGCAGAACGCCACGACGCGCATGGGTACTGCCCTCCACGCCAGGAACACCCTCACCACCACAGCTGCCCTCGCTCGCGTTGGGCGTGCTGAACGACGATCACCGAGTTGGTAGAGTGACTCCGCCAGGTGCCGCGTTCACCTCTCCAACCACGTTGACCTTGACAGCATCTGCAGCAGAAGCCCACACCTTCAGCCTCCCGCTCAGCCTACTCTGCTCTGCAACACCAGGCGGCGCTGCAAACGCGTGCTCGACAAAGCACAGCGCCTCTGTGGAGCAAAGCATTACGGATGTGTCGTCTTTAGTCTCACCTGCAGCAGCGCACCCACCGCTACAGCTGCTTAACGCGGAAGCGAGCGTGAAAGGAGAGGAGACGGTGCGGCGAACTAGCAACCCTGTCCCAACAGCAGTCGCACTTTCTCCTCCGCGCAGTCAAGAGGACGGTGCGCAACCAGACGGTTGCGCTGCCGAGTGTTGTCACCACACCCGGCACTACCATCACAGTCACGCCGGCGGAGGTGCCCAGGCCATGGACGGAATAACCGGCCGTTACGATATCAGCGCCGAGGGCGTCTCCGCGAATCACAACGGAGAGGCATCCGCACTGCCTCCGGTAGAGGACGCCGAGTACAATGAAGTGTACGTCCAGCAGGAACGAGCGCAGCGGCTGAAAGCGTCGCAGCCAGTGGTAACGGAGGTTTTGCCATACCTGTTTGTTGGCGGCGAGGACGCCGCGCGGGATCGAGCGCAGCTCCTCCGGAAAGGCATTACCCATGTTGTGAACACCGTCAGCTGCTGCTGCAGTAACTTCTACCCAGACCTCTTCCGGTACTTGACGCTCAGCCTGAGCGACGCTGCTGATGAGCCGATTTTCTCCCTCTTTGCTGTCGTCAACGCCTTTATCGAGGTCGCGCTGGAGAGGCATCAGGGCCGAGTCTTCGTACACTGTCAGCAGGGCGTATCGCGCTCGTGCACGTTCATCATTGCCTATATCATGTGGAAGATGGGGCTGTGCTACGACCGCGCTTACGAGTTCGTGCGGGCGCGGCGAAACGTGTGTAATCCGAACCTTGGCTTCTTCATGAACCTTCGTCTCTGGGAGGCGCAGCTGTCAACGCCTCTGCTGAACAGCGTCTTTGCCTACGCTCCGTACACTTCCACGTCGCCGATGCCCTTCTGCTACCAACTGACCGCGTATTTCGACTGTGCAACGTCTTCCACTGTCACCAGCGCCGCTGAGTCGTGTTCTACCTTGCCATTGCCTGTATCGTCATCGTGCTCTGCGGAGGGGCGGTTGCCTGGGCTCCTCTCCCCACGTGACAAGGAAGCACACAAGCAGCTTCGCCACGATGTCCTGACACGCGCAACCGACATGAGTGATGCGCCACAAGGGCTTCCCAGCACGTTGTCGCTGGATCCGCGCTTGGGTTATCTGTTTCTCTTCGCACCAGGTGCGCGGGCCGCAGACAGAACCAGCCGCTCCAATAGCCTCTGCACAGACTTGCGACGAGCAAAGGAGAAGGGTCATCAGCGGCCACGGCTCGCTCGGAGCACCAACGTGGATCCCGGTGCTGGCACCTGCAGCGACGAGGACACCATCGCCGTGACAGGATGCGTCGTCATGGGACCACATTGTCTTAATAAGGTCTACACTGAACGCGCTCTTACTGCCTGTCGGCAGCTACTGCGCTTCAACTTCTACAACGGCGAGGCGCGCACAAGTTTGACTAACACTGGGAGGGTGGTGCACTTCCACCCGATGCGGCCGGTGCGACTGCTGCCAACTTTTTCAGTGATTTGCCCACCGTCCACCTCTTCTCAGTTTTCGCCCACCATTGCGGCTGTGCCGGTGGAGGTGGTGCAACAGTTGCTGTGGACGCATGTCTCAAGTCAAATTTGCATCCAAGTGGCGCAGCAATCGCAGTGGGATGCGCTCTTTTCAAACACGCAACTTGGCGCCATGCTGAGCTCCTATATCGCCGAGGAGGATCGGCTCGACTCCAGAGAAGCGGTGCGGCGGAACGCGCGCGAAAGAGTCACCGAGGGCAGTGGCTTGCGTAGCAGCAGCAGCAGCAGGGTCGAAGCCGGACGACCGACATGCGCGACGGGACACACGACACTGGCTCCTAACCTTTCTCTACCCGTGAACCCTACTGCGTTGACATCATCCTTGCTCCGCACCGGGCGGCGCACACCTCGAACACCGCGTCAGCTACACACATCGTCCTCCGGCAACAGCGACTGCCACCGGCGGGGGAAGGAGAGCGCTAAGCTGGCGAGCAGTGATACTGCATACTGGTCGTCGACTGGCACCTCCTCGTCTCAGCGCCGTAGCTTTTCTGGTAGCGCGCCAGCTGTCGCCTCTACCTCAGTACCGCAGTCGGCGGTCAGTCAGCTTCAACATGTAACTCTGCTTCCCACTGCTTCTTCAGATTCTGCGGCGGCATTCCCACCGCACATGGAGTCTGCCGGAGTTTCTCTACCGCTACAGGGCATCTCAGGGCTATCACTTGCTGCTGCCGCTGCTCACAATGAGGACGGACCAACGTACGTGGCAGTGCGCATGGCTGAGGGGGAGAGCTTTGCTTACGCCTACCCGTTTACGGCGTCGGCGAAGGTGACTATTTCGGACCTAGAGGATCTCGAAGACGACCAGTGCTACGTGCTCGGTTTCCAGCAGCGCACTGGCACCTTCGTCTACCTGTGGCGTGGCACCGACGCAGCGGAGAGCTCGACCGACGTGGTGAGCGCGTTTGTGCGGCAGCTGCTAAGTGCCAGCGACCCGGCAGGACAGTCCGCGGTAGCCCGGGCGCTGAAAGCTAGGGAATGGACCACCTGCAGCCTCAACTTCCCTCGTGGCGACGACGGCGCCGCCGCTGCCAGTGTGGCGGACAAAGCTGACGTGGCGACAGAGGTGCTCCCGGGTGTGCGTGTGTTGTATGTCGAGCAAGGCAGCGAGCCAAAGGAGTTCTTCACTCTCCTGTAAAGAATGAGGAAAGAGCCGGGGGAGCGAGCGACAGAAGGCAGCGATCGACAGCAGGGAAGCTGCGATGAATGTGAGCGCTCGTGGGTGATGTGGTGCGGCAGCTCCTTTTCCTTCCCTGCTCAGGGGCACGCCTTGCTGCTTCGGCTGTTATCACTGTCGTCTGGTGCTGTCAAGTGCCACCCTCTGCTTCTACTATCTTCACCTCGCATGTTGTCCATGCAACGGCTACTGGCAGAGGAGGGAGGGAAGGAGGGATGGTGGCGCCCCGGACAGATCTTGGCTGGGGCAGGTGCTTGTTTACAGAGAGGGCGGTGCATTCTCTAGAAACTTTCGTTTCGGTTTTCGTTTTCCCTTCTCTTTTTCTCTACCTCAACGAGCGTCGTGTGGAACGACAGCGATCTCCCCCCCGTGGAGGGTTGGCGCGTGCGTGCGTGTGTGTGTGTGTGTGTGTGTGTGGCGGGGGGTGCGTGGGAAGAGAGCAAAACACATCAACGATGCCCGGCCTCGCTTTCCTACTGGTAGTCAAAGGTGGTAGCCACAGGCTCCGACAGGCTTAGAGACAGGCAAAAAAAAAAAGACACTCGCCATGTATGCAGAAGGAGAGACGGAGAGATGCTTCCCCATTACCGATGTTGTGAGGAAGTACAGTGTATGTCGACGGAGCTGTGATGTCATGTGTGCTTGATGAGCAGCCCACCTGACGGCTGCGCGCATGTGCCTATGCGTTGTTCACGTGTTCATAATTGCCTCCCCCCTTCTCCCCCTTCAGTCGAAGGGAAGCAGGAGACGGAGAAATGTTCGACTGCTTCTCCGGATGTTGGTGCCGCTTCTCCCCTCCCTCCGAACACGCATACCCGTACTCGCTGACACGCTCTCTCTCTCTCTCTCTTTTTCACACCTCTTCGCTATTTTTTTCCCCATCTCTATTGAGTGGTTTACGACCGCGTATCATCAACGTGAAGGAACGGTGCACCACCGCGGCCCGACCATCCCTCCATGCTGCGGCTTAGTGTGGCACACCGGAAGCGGCGTGCTGCGGGTATTGTGGGGCTACCGAATGTGGGAAAGTCCACCCTCTTTAACGCCCTCACATGCAGCCAAATGGCTAAAACGGGTAACTTTCCTTTTTGCACTATTGATGCGAACACATCGAGGGTGCCGGTGATCGATGAGCGACTGCGCCAGCTGGCACGCTTTACTGGGGCAGAGAAAATTATGGACGTCGAGGTTGACTTGACGGATGTGGCGGGGCTGATCGCCGGGGCATCGAAAGGGGCCGGACTCGGCAACAAGTTCCTTGCCGATATCCGAACCTGCACCGTGTTACTGCACATGGTACGCTGCTTTGAAAGCACCAAGGATGGCTTCGACACCCCGAACCCTCTGGAGGACATTCATGTCATTCTGAGCGAACTTGTCTTATCAGACCTCGAGGTGGTGGAAAGGCGGATGCACAAGGTGCATAAGACAGCGAAGACGCGGGACACTGAGTACAGCTTTCTGAAGCGTCTTCAGCAGTGGCTGGGGGAGGGCAAGACAGCAGCGGACATGCATGCAAAGGCGAAGCTCACCGTGGAGGAGGCGGACTTCCTGCAGAGCTACGACTTGCTCTCCAACAAGCCTATGATGTTTGTGCTGAACGTGAACGAGCGAGATGTAAGGGACGGCAGCGCTTTCTCGCGTGAGGTGGAGGCCGTCTTTGGAGCGGAGCGGACCTGCCGCGTGTCGGCCTCTATCGAGGAGCAGACTGCGCAGCTTGCCTCCCGTGAGGAGCAGCAGCTGTTCCTGGAGGAGTACGGCATAGACGTGCCGCGTGGCCAGGTGCTGATGAAGCAGGTATATGCCCTTCTCAAGTTGCAGTCCTTTTTCACAGTGGGGCCTAAGATGGCGCATGGCTGGACAGTGGTGCAGGGCTCAACGGCACGGCAGGCAGCCGGCGAGATCCACTCCGACTTTCAGAAGAACTTCGTGCGTGCCAAGGTCTCCGCGTGGGACATGTTTGTCAGCATGCCAAACCTCGAATCTGCGGAGATGCAGATGCGCATGGTGAACGACAGGTACGTGATGCAGGATGGAGAGGTGTTCATTGTGGAGCACAACACGCAGCGTGGGTAGCGGTGCTGAGTCGCACCGACGTGCAGGTCAGGGTAAAGTGTGTATTAAGGTGGGGGAGCGGAGGCGGGCGGGCACCGATTGCGAGAGCCCCGTGCCACTCTTCCTACCGCGACCAGCATCGTGCATCGCGCCTACGCGCGGGTCCACGTTACACAGTGAGACCAGTAGATGTGCTCTTCTGTTCTTCATGTGCTTGTGTCTCTGCATGAGGAAGGTGGACGAGGAGGGGGAGGAGGAGGAGGAGGGGGACTGTGCATGACGGTCTCCTGCTTTGGCGGCTGTGATATGAGAGTAGTTCACCCTTCTTCGCTTTGGTCGTTGGCGACGGTTGTTCTTCACATAGGGCACTTTACTTAGCAAAGGAAACAGCGGAAAAGACAGGGGAAATGGCACTGGCGTTCGCCTCCTCCTCCTCCATGCACAGGAATAGGCCATCAACCTCACCTACACCCGCGGTGTGCCGACGGAGTCATGCATATCGGTGGTAGTGTTTGCAATCTGCAAGAAACAGCGTTCAACTGACCAGTGTGGCACTGCTGTGGTAGTGATGGTGGGGCGTGTGAGTGCACGTGAAGGTTGTTTAAAGTCACACTCATTTGCGCTGTTTCTCTCACCCCCTCTTCCTCCTGGTAACGTCTTGGCGTCGCCGTCCGCTGTAGTCTCCACCCCTTTCCCTGGTCATTCACTCTTCCTCTCTACTGACCATCTCTCTCTCTCTCTCTGCCTCTCCTTCTCTGCTCGCTTTACTGTTTTGGTTTTCTTGTGTGTGTGTGGGCCGTAGAATCACCGCGGTTAAGGAGTGTAGCGTGCTATCTAGCAAAGGGGGAGCGAACGAGGAGCTCAAGCGGCGCATACGAAAGAACGCGAGGGTGACAAGGCGGAGACATTCAAAGTGTTGTGTGGCGTCGCAGCTGCCTTGGCCTTTTTCCCGCCTTCTCCCTCGTCGTGCACACGAGCACAAACACCCCCCTTCCCCACACACAGAGCGAACAGAGTAAGCGCCACCTGAGCTAAGAAGAACACGAAAGGAGAGGCAAAGTGTATACGCACACACACGCACATATTAAGCGGTAACTCGTACGCAGCGGCGAGCAGGCGAAGCGCACACTCGGCAAGTCAGAAGCGTGGCGAGGAAGACGAAAGCTCCCCGCTCCTGAAAGGAAGGGAGTTGCAGCCATCTGTACACCCACTCTATAGAGGGAAAGAGAGCCACGCAGTTTGCACATGTGGGGCAACGACTTCTACAAGGCTGGTGCGCACCAGCAGCCCTCGCTCCGACACGATGGGCTGCCGACCTCTTTTGCCTCTCCTTCGTACACTGCACAGCCCACACGCCCACTGCCCGCAGGCGTGCTTTCAGCCGATCTCGCACGACCGATTAGTGTGCGGGAGCTCGCGCACTCGCGAGTGCCTGCGGTGCCGCCGCCTTCAGCAGGGCCACCGGCACCACGACGCAGCCCTGCCATGACCGGCTTCGCAGGGTTTGGAATACCCACGTCGCCCATTATTTATGCTGCCACCAGCGGCGTGTCGACGTTGCCACCGCTCTCCACCCGCGCTGACGCCAGTGACTTGATGTCACTCGCCCACCGCGACATTGATAACCTCAGCGGCGATGACCTTTACAACTACGCCTCCCACCTACAGGGCGCATCGAAGCAGTACAGCGAGCACCTATTGGAGGCGTACACAAGGCGCGACCAGTACCGTGGCGAGGTTGCTCGATTGAAGGAGGAGCTGCATAGCAAGTACCTGCAGATTGATGTGCTCCGGCATGAGCAAGAGAGGGCGAGCGAGGCTTTGGTGAAGGTCCGGGAGGAGAATGCTCAACTCCACCAGAAACTCGCCGAATCTGAGGGACATGTCCGCAACATGCAGGCCAAAGTGTCTGTGTTGAGCGGCACCGATCCCTCCGCTGCTGTTCATTTCTACCAGTCTCAGTTGGCTCTCAAAGATGCGCAGCTGCGCGAACTGCAACAACAATGCGAGAGGGAAGCTGCAGCGTCGTCGCAGCGACACAGCTCCAGCACCACTGCAGCTGAGCATGGCCGGCGAAGCATCAACGTCTCCAGTGAGGGTGCTGCAGTTCCTCAGATATCGCCGTTGCGGGATCTACCGAGCACGAGGAAGGTACATAATGGATCTGAAGCGGCGTCTATTGCACTGCACACAGCACTTGAGGAGCTCCAGCACCTCAACGCATCTCTCAGCCGCCGCCTCGAAGAAGAACACACAGCTCACAAAGCTGCGCTAGCTCTACACGCCGAAGAGAACGCCACTGCCACAGCTGACCGCGCAGAGCTACTCGACACCATTGCGCAGCTGCGGCAGCAGTGCACAGAGATGCAGAGAACGGAAGACGAGCTAGTGGCCGCCCTCACCCAGCGTGCACCGATCTCGAAGGAAGGCTACGCAGCACTACAAACATCGTACAATGACCTCACCGCTGCACTTGCCAAGGCCGAGGACCAGGTAGCCGCGCTCCACGTAAAAGAGCAGCAATATCATCAGAGCGCACAGCAGGCTCAGGAGGAGCTTCGCCACTCACTCACTACTGGGCTGGAGGAGCGACAGGCGCTGCAGGCCCGCAATGAACAGATGCAGTCCCTTGCCACTGATCTGCAGAGGGAGTTGGAGCTGGCAGAACAGGCGAACCAACTGCGTCAAGAGCAGCTTGACGCGGCGGTCAGTGGCAACCAGCAGCTGGCTGAGCACCTTCGTACGACACAGGAGCAGCTACTTGGTGCCACCGCTGAGCTGCAGGATCTCTGCAACACGCGTGGGAGCCTAGAGTCCCAGCTCCATGAGCTTCGTCAGCGTATCGAAGAGTTCGAACAGGAGGATCAGCGCCGGCGGCAGCAGCATAGAGACGCGGAAGGGGGGGCGACGTTCAGCTACACCACAGCCGCATCTGCAGAGAACGAGGCAGTGAACACACGAAAGGCATTGGAGGATGAGCTCGCAACCCTGCGCTCGCAGCGTGACGCACTCGTCGGCAACCGCGACGACATTCTCAGCGAGGTGCGTCGCTTGCAAGACGACCGGCTCGCCTTTCTCAGATCACCACTGCCGCAAGCGGAAGAGCTTCTGCAGAAGCACTTGTCAACTGTGAAAGCGACTCTAGCAACCCATGCGGATGATGATGAATCGCCACAGAAAGAGGATATTGCTGCACTCGAGGCAGCGTGTCATTGCATCGAGCAGTTGAAGGAGACCATAGCTACGCTGCAGTCAGAGCGTCTACGTGTGGAGGCTGAGCTGCAGGCGAAGATAAACGCGCTGGAAGATGAGCTAGCATCGCAGTCCCGTGCCCTTTCAGATGCCGAGGACGCGGCGGCGGCGCAGCGGGCGCACCTAGAGGGTATCATGGTGGCTTTGAGAGACGAGCGACTGGCAACACAGGAGCAACAGATGCAACCTTGCATGTCTGAGGCGGCCCAACATGAGCGGTGTGCAGAGCAGCAGCGTGCGGTGGAGCACCTTCAGGCGCAAGTGGCGCAGCTGCAGATGGCTGGACAGGAATCAGCGAACAATCTTGCCACAATGTTGCACGCTCAGTCTCCTGTTCCTGCTAAGTCCGACCTCAGCACGATGAATGCGGCTCTGGAATCGCTTGCGCATCAGCTGGAAGACGCGCAGTACCACGCTGAGGAGCTGTCGGCAGAGCACGCGCGCACGTTGGAGGAGCTGGCGCGTGCGACCCGCACTGCTGCGGAGCTGGAGGCGCGTGCTGCGGACGCGGAGAGCAGGCGCGAGGCCGCGCACGCTGCTGCGGAGGGCACCGAGGTGGAGCTGACGGCGCGCATTGCGGCGCTGGCGACGGAGAATGCGCAATTGAAGGAGAAGCTATCGGCCTCGCGCGCCGCCGTGACGACGTTTGCGTCGAAGCAGACGGACGGCGAGAGCACTGCTGCGTCGCTGGAGGAGCGGTGTGCGACGGAGGCACGGCGTCGCGAGGCTGCGGAGGCGGAGGCGTTGATGCTGCGGGAAACGCTGGACCGCACAGGCGCGGAGCTGACGGAGGTGCTGCAGCGCAGCGAGGGCGTGCAGTCGACTCTAACGCGGACGGTGGATCGCCTGGCTGAGCAGGAGGCACTTGTGGGGGTGTTGGGCGCGGAGAACATGCGACTGCAGGATGAGCTGACTGCTGTACGGGAATCCATTCTGCTGCTGACAAGTGAACGTGACGCTCTTGGCGAAGAGACGGCTCAGCTTCATGGAAAGCTCGCTGCTGCGGAGAGTCGGATGTCGGATGCGGCTGCGGCACAGCAGCGCCTGGAGGTGCGCTTAGAGGAAGCAGAGGCCGCGGTGCGCAGTAAGGCGGTGGAGCTGGGAACGGTGTTTGCTGCGCTGGACCAGACTGCTTCCGAGGTATGCAGCGCCGAGCAGAAGCTGCGGGTGTATGCGGAGGCAAAGGAGGAGCTGTCGGCAGAGCACGCGCGCACGTTGGAGGAGCTGGCGCGTGCGACCCGCACTGCTGCGGAGCTGGAGGCGCGTGCTGCGGACGCGGAGAGCAGGCGCGAGGCCGCGCACGCTGCTGCGGAGGGCACCGAGGTGGAGCTGACGGCGCGCATTGCGGCGCTGGCGACGGAGAATGCGCAATTGAAGGAGAAGCTATCGGCCTCGCGCGCCGCCGTGACGACGTTTGCGTCGAAGCAGACGGACGGCGAGAGCACTGCTGCGTCGCTGGAGGAGCGGTGTGCGACGGAGGCACGGCGTCGCGAGGCTGCGGAGGCGGAGGCGTTGATGCTGCGGGAAACGCTGGACCGCACAGGCGCGGAGCTGACGGAGGTGCTGCAGCGCAGCGAGGGCGTGCAGTCGACTCTAACGCGGACGGTGGATCGCCTGGCTGAGCAGGAGGCACTTGTGGGGGTGTTGGGCGCGGAGAACATGCGACTGCAGGATGAGCTGACTGCTGTACGGGAATCCATTCTGCTGCTGACAAGTGAACGTGACGCTCTTGGCGAAGAGACGGCTCAGCTTCATGGAAAGCTCGCTGCTGCGGAGAGTCGGATGTCGGATGCGGCTGCGGCACAGCAGCGCCTGGAGGTGCGCTTAGAGGAAGCAGAGGCCGCGGTGCGCAGTAAGGCGGTGGAGCTGGGAACGGTGTTTGCTGCGCTGGACCAGACTGCTTCCGAGGTATGCAGCGCCGAGCAGAAGCTGCGGGTGTATGCGGAGGCAAAGGAGGAGCTGTCGGCAGAGCACGCGCGCACGTTGGAGGAGCTGGCGCGTGCGACCCGCACTGCTGCGGAGCTGGAGGCGCGTGCTGCGGACGCGGAGAGCAGGCGCGAGGCCGCGCACGCTGCTGCGGAGGGCACCGAGGTGGAGCTGACGGCGCGCATTGCGGCGCTGGCGACGGAGAATGCGCAATTGAAGGAGAAGCTATCGGCCTCGCGCGCCGCCGTGACGACGTTTGCGTCGAAGCAGACGGACGGCGAGAGCACTGCTGCGTCGCTGGAGGAGCGGTGTGCGACGGAGGCACGGCGTCGCGAGGCTGCGGAGGCGGAGGCGTTGATGCTGCGGGAAACGCTGGACCGCACAGGCGCGGAGCTGACGGAGGTGCTGCAGCGCAGCGAGGGCGTGCAGTCGACTCTAACGCGGACGGTGGATCGCCTGGCTGAGCAGGAGGCACTTGTGGGGGTGTTGGGCGCGGAGAACATGCGACTGCAGGATGAGCTGACTGCTGTACGGGAATCCATTCTGCTGCTGACAAGTGAACGTGACGCTCTTGGCGAAGAGACGGCTCAGCTTCATGGAAAGCTCGCTGCTGCGGAGAGTCGGATGTCGGATGCGGCTGCGGCACAGCAGCGCCTGGAGGTGCGCTTAGAGGAAGCAGAGGCCGCGGTGCGCAGTAAGGCGGTGGAGCTGGGAACGGTGTTTGCTGCGCTGGACCAGACTGCTTCCGAGGTATGCAGCGCCGAGCAGAAGCTGCGGGTGTATGCGGAGGCAAAGGAGGAGCTGTCGGCAGAGCACGCGCGCACGTTGGAGGAGCTGGCGCGTGCGACCCGCACTGCTGCGGAGCTGGAGGCGCGTGCTGCGGACGCGGAGAGCAGGCGCGAGGCCGCGCACGCTGCTGCGGAGGGCACCGAGGTGGAGCTGACGGCGCGCATTGCGGCGCTGGCGACGGAGAATGCGCAATTGAAGGAGAAGCTATCGGCCTCGCGCGCCGCCGTGACGACGTTTGCGTCGAAGCAGACGGACGGCGAGAGCACTGCTGCGTCGCTGGAGGAGCGGTGTGCGACGGAGGCACGGCGTCGCGAGGCTGCGGAGGCGGAGGCGTTGATGCTGCGGGAAACGCTGGACCGCACAGGCGCGGAGCTGACGGAGGTGCTGCAGCGCAGCGAGGGCGTGCAGTCGACTCTAACGCGGACGGTGGATCGCCTGGCCGAGCAGGAGGCACTTCTCGAACAGTTGAATCGCAACGCTTCGGAGCTTAGTGAAGCCCGAGCTGTGCTGACGGGGGAAGTGACGCGTCTGCAGGCTGCATTGGCAGCGGCCGTTACCGATAAATCCGACGTTATGGCACAGCTTGTGGCCACCCAGAGGGAGCTGGATCGCGCAGTGGAACAGCAAGATGCGCAGTACTGCGAGGAAGAGCGTCTCCAAGACGCGGTGAGGACGACTATGTCTGCCTTCAGCGTTCAAACAAGGCAGGTGCGACTGGGCATGGCACATGTGGTAGACATGTCGAAGGCGTTCTACAGAGTTGTGGAAGTAGTGGCTAAGGGGGCTGCATCTGCGACGGTAAAAGGCGAAATTGTGGACAAAGAAGCCGCGGTGCAGTCTTTTGCCAGCGTGGGCGTGGCTGCTTCGGTGACAGGCGCGTCGCCCACAGCAACAAGTGTACGAGAGATACTTTTACCGTGGAGTCAAGCACTGGAGTGGGTCGCTTCTATGGAGGAGCGTCTTGAGTCCTTGGGTGCAGCTTCTACTTCAAGCGACACCAGCAGCTCAGACAGCCAGTGCGAGCGGCGGCGACCTCGGCGTCGGCGAGGTCACTCGACGGTGGCAGATGAGGAGGAGGAGGAGGCAATGGACGAAGAGGAGACCGGTGGAGCGGATGCGGTGAGCACGTCTTTTCTGTGTCGTGCGGTGCCCGCAAGTCATGCGGAGGCAGCCTTTGCGCGGTGGATTTGTGAGCAGGCCGCCACAGCAAATACCATTGCAGACCTTCGTAGTGCTCTCGCGGATAAGGAGGTGGAGCTGAACAACTTGCGTTCTGCAATGGATACACTGGCGAACGATGTGATGGCTGAGCAAGACCGCGCTGATAACTTGTCTGCTGCCATTGGTGACGCGACGGAGAAAATTGCGTTGGTGCAGGCCGAGTTTGAGGAGCAACTCAGGCAGAGGACGATGGGAACCACAGCGGAGGTCGTGGAGGCGCGCCGTGCTGAAGAGCGCGCGAGAGCTGCACAGCTTCGCGCAGAGGAGCACTTGACTGTTGTTGAGAACGAACTTAAGGAACAACAGACTGTGTTGCGCAAGCTGCAGGACGAGAACCATCGACTTACCCGTGAGGCGGACCGTCTGCGGCGCACCTCACGTCACCTTGAGTCTGACTCGCGTGCTCTTAACAAGGTCAGCGACTCCGTGAAGCCGAAGCCGTTATCTTATGCAGGTGTATCTGCTGTGACCGAAGTGGAGAGCCTCACAACGGCAGCCTCCGCTGTAGAGGTCGTCGAACAAGCCCAATTTCTGCAGGTGTTCAGCTTGCAGGAGGACCTGATGCTCAGTCGCCGACAGGCACAGGAGCTGGAAGGGCGAGAAGCGACGCTGCGGCAGACCTGTGCGGCACTGGAGCAGCAGGTGAGTCAGCTGCGCGTGGAGGCGGCGGACGCGGAGAAACTTCGTGAGGAATTGGCTACGCTACGCACTGACTATGCGGAACTGGAGGAGCGCTACGATCAACTGGAGCGCATGATAACAGCCGCGGGGGGAGGCACGATGCAAGAGCTAAAGCAACTCCGCCAGCAGCTGAAGGCGCGGGAGGCAGAACTGGAAGAGCTAAAGGCGCGAGTACGGGGCCTCGTGCTGAGCAAGGTCGCACCAGAGCTTGAGGCGGCGCGTCGGCAGGAGGCGCTGCGAGAGAGCCTCAGCGGTATTACGACACAGCTGGCTGCCATCCAGGCGCAGTACGGAGGCGGTACAGGCGGCAGCAGCAATGCTGGAAGCCGTCGCGCTAGTCTCGCTTCTGCCCTCAGCCAGCACGATCACCTTAGTTTGTCTGCGTCGAGTCCGTCGTCGCAAGATCTACTGACCTCCCGCATCGAGCACTTGCAAATCCTCGTACACGACCACCAGGAGGCGTTCGAGAAGGTGCAGGCTGCTCAGCTTGAATCCCGGGTGACTATGGACACGCTCGAAGATCAGTTGGCTGCCAAGACAGCCGCCCTGGAGCGTGCTGAAGGTCTTGTTGCCGAATACGCGGACACTATCAACGTGCTTACCATGACTGCCGTGGTAGGACGCGGTAGCAGTGGTGCTCACCTATCCACGGTTCAACCAATGCGCAACGAGGTGGCCAATCGGGTTGCAGAGGTGCCATCGCTGTCTGTACTGCCGTTGACCCCGCTGACGCCGCGCTCCGACGTGGCGGCCGATGGACAGCCACGTGCCGCCGTTGCAGTGGCATCGCCAATACCGCATATGCCAAACCTCGACGAGGTCGCAGCTAACAATGACGGTAGCGTGACAGACATGGAGGAGGACTCCGCGGGTAGCCGGAGAAGCGCACGAGGCACTCCTGCCCGCCGCTCATCATCGTCGTCGTCTAACAACACTGCGCGCAAGTCTTTTGTTGGCGTCCCAATGATAGCCAAAGCACGGAAACGAGCTCGCTCCAGCACCACCGCGTAACGGCAAGGACACTCCTCCGCCGAGACGCACGTAAGCGGAGTTTAGCCGAAAGAACGAAAAAGCTGCGCACTTGCCACGTGAAGCCATGCGGAGTCGCCCGATCACTTGCACTCACCCACCCACCCACACAAGTGTAAATTTGAAAGCTGGTGCGGGGGGACAAGGGGAAGGATCGTGTCAGATACCTCTTTTCCATTACTGATGCTTATCCTGGCGCTTGGCGCGTTCTGCCAGGGGGCCGGCCGGCATGTTTCCTTCCCTTGCCTTTCTTTGCCCGAGCCATCTGCAGCCGCCTCCCCGTTCTTGTCCCGCTCGCTTGTTTGCCATCGTGTCTTTCCTCCTTTCCTCCCCCCGTCGCCGACTCTACCGCTTTACTGCCGTCACGCTCGTTTCCTTCTCTCCTTCTCTCTCTGTGTCTTTGCCTTTTCATTTCCCCCTTTCTCGCATGTGTGCGTGTGTGTGCGGGCGTTGGGCCGATGCGTGGGTTCGGGAACCAAAAGAGGTGGTGGTGGGGTAGGGGGGTAGGGAGGGGCGCAGACAAGGACCGCACAGAGTGAGCGAGAGAGAGAGAGACAGCGGTATACAAACCGCACGAAAATCCCGCGTGTATTTCAACATCGACGCTTCGGTGCACCCTCCCACCCACCCACCCTCCCTCCTTGTTGCTCTGTGGTGCATCCACTTCAGGCATTCAGCACTTCCCAAGCCTCGTCTTTGCCTTTCTTCCTTCCTTTTTCCTTTTGCGTTTCCCTCCGCTACGCCTTTTTCTTCGCTCCGGCCTCTCTCTGTCTTTTGTTGTGGTGCATCAACCTGAGCCCCCCCTCCCCCCCAAACGCCTCCTCCTTCTCCCTCTCCTCCTCCTCTCACCGTGATGGGCGTGCTTGTGCATGCTGATATTC
Source organism: Leishmania lainsoni (assembly GCA_003664395.1). Lineage (NCBI taxonomy): Eukaryota > Euglenozoa > Kinetoplastea > Trypanosomatida > Trypanosomatidae > Leishmania > Leishmania lainsoni. Next base: position 223,728 of record RAIA01000107.1, read on the forward strand.
TTTCTCCGAGCAGAGAGCGCCACCTTTGCCCTCCTCTCTCTTTTTAAATCCGTCAGTTACGTTCTCACTTGGGTACGTCGGTGTACTGTGCCGTGCAGAGTGCGGTGGTGCTATAGGATTGGTTTACTGTGTTTCACGTACGAAGGAAGGAGTGGAAAAGGTCGTGGCCTGATAAGAGCCCCTCCCTTCCTCCTGTGCTCGCGGTCGCTCTGTTCATCATCTTCGAAGGAAGCCTCTGTTGGCTTTTGTTTGACTCTTTGCCTTCTTCTCCCCCCCTCCACCCTGGGCTGCCATCAAGATTGTGGCGACAAATCCCTCGTACGCTTCGCGCGCTAGCATGACTAGGTCAGAGGTGCGCCAGCATATGATCTTTAGTTGTCCTCGTAACTGTGGTGACTGTGACTGTTGTTTGTTTTTTGTTTTCGATGTCGTTAGATGCCCACCCGGAGGCTCGAAGGACGGTAGCTCTGCCCACTCTTGTCGTTGTTGGGTAGCGTTTCCCTCCCTCTGCCCATGTCTCTGTTCTCGGACGTGTGCGTCGAGACTTCTCTCGCACATATCGCTGAGGCATCGGTGCTGAGCTGGTAGGCGACAGTCAAATCTAAATCGAGCGGCCCGCGCGCGCATACAGAGAGAAGGAGAGAGAGACGGTGCGCAAAGAGGGCGGCTCTCTTTCTCTCACCCTCTAATTCCGGGTGATCTCGGCGTCTTCTGTCTTTTTTTTTCGTTATTTTCAAATGCTCATCGTGTGTTCCGGTTCTCTCATGGGGTGGCTCTCCACCCTCTCAGCTTGCCCTGCATACCAGGCGCTTTCCCTTGGCACCCCGCAGATGCTTTCCCACACGCAAACGCAGGAACCTCATGTGGGATTGACCACCCCTGCACAGATGGGCACCCCTTTCACATCCCAAACGAACAAAAAAAACGAAGACGGATGACCGATTCGGCTCCCCACGGCGCGCGCACCATCCACCGCTACCCCCCCTCCCCCCACCGCCGCTTGGTTACGTAAAGCGCGTGCAACGCCACTGCAACTGGACACCACTGCCACGCCTCATTTCAGTGGCGTCTTGATGCAGTGCTTTCCTCTTCACCTCGAGGCTCTCCGCGTTAGTGCCGCTGCCGCCGTGTCTTGCGCTGTCACTGCCTTTATCGCACCCATCACCCCAAATATTTCCCAATCCCGTCCCTATTCCCCGTCTCGCGCCGCGCGCAGAACTTAAGCATCCCATCAGCGACGCCTCAGTGACCTTACTCAAGATTTTCTAAGCAA